>JASMMZ010000002.1:3513069-3541039 GCA_038502455.1 Anisogramma anomala | reverse complement strand
CGAGGGAGGGGGGGCAGCCAGGGATGGATGTATCGATGTCCCTGGGCCTGGCCTTGTGCAATGTGGAATTATGGAGGCTGGCTTGTGGTGTTGAAGCCGAGCCACGGTCTTGGTGGGGAGGAAAAGAGAGACTGCAGGGCCCACATTCGGACACGGGGAAGGATTATGGAAGGCCTGCTCCAAGAAAAACGAAGAGAATACTGTGGAGGGAGCAGGAGGAGCAGCAGCAGCAGAAACATCAGGGAGAGCCGAGCTGTTAGCTGGATCGCACCCGGCATCACGGACAGCCCAAGGTCGTTTGCTGACGAGCATTCCGTTCCAGCAAGCAGAACTAGCACGACAGACCTGCCGCGCCACTTCCTGCTTCAAGAACCGATGGGTCGATTGTTCAGACGGACGGTCGTGCTCCTTAGTGCAATGCCAAGGGCACCCACGCCCGGAAGAGGGCCCCCCGTTCACCCTTTTGTCCCTTCTCCCCCTTTCCCCATTTCCCTTGTTCGCCGGCGTCTGTCTTAGTCTGGGAACAGAAGGAAGATGGGCACCCGCGGGGCCGGCGACGAGCCAGGCGCGTGCGGTGGCTTCGAGCGCCCCTGGTTTTCTGGCGCCAGACCGAGGTGGTTTCAACACAAAGCCTGTTGTGCCTAGCAGCCACACAACCGCCCCGGGCGCAAGAGTGGGTCCGACCTAGGACGCACCAGGCGGAGGGGGGCGTTCTCCGCGCCTCCGAGTGTCAAGAGATGGGATCGAAAACGGCCGCCTGCAAGGAGGCCCGTCGTTGTTGGGCCGTTCATCTGGGCGACCGGGCTTTTTTTCCTTGGATGAAGCAGCGCAACATCACATGCGACGGAGATGGCATGGCATGGCTGGCGCCTTTGGGTCTGCGTCCTTGCGTGCAGGGCAGTTCTCGGTTCTCGGCTCCACACTTTCACGCATACTGTCGGGCATGTTGGCCGCGTGGTTCGGCGCCAGCGGGGAAAGGGGGGGAGGGGAGGCAGACGTCCAGACGGACGACCAGCGTCAGATACAATGGTGGGGAAATAGCAAAAGTGTTGGTAGGCCTTTAGATGTTGCAACGTATGTCGATTCGAATCGTGGTCGAAGTAATAGTGGTATTACGTTGGTCAAGTGGTGGATGTAGAGTTCTAAGTTAGGTAAGCCGCTAATCGACTTACATTTTGGTTTATATGGGCCGAAACTCGGCCCGTACCCTATGTTAAATTAGATATAACGTAATGAGCTTGTAGGCTACTATAATTGATTGTTATACCAACACTCACAACTTTCTATTTTATAGTGATAGTACGTTTTATAATATAAGTGTTTGGTAACAACAATGGTTCTTGCTTTTCTTCCTTTACTATTTATATAGTATTCTCATTCCCTATTACTTCCAACTTTTATAATGAAATCCTTTGATATACGTTACCATTTATATCAACCTACATTATAATGGACTTAACAGTATTTGCATTTACTAAGATCTCTTTATTCAATATCTTAATTATTGTTATATATTTTGCATTTATCAAATAAACTGTTTATATAACCCTTGATCCTAATAGTTGACTTGTTACAATTCATTAATATTTTTAAGGTTTTATTTAGTATAACTTTCGTTATAATATCAGCTAGGTTGTTTTCATTATCGATTAACCTAAACTCTTCAATTTCTCTGCTTTTGTAAGTTTCACAGAGGGTTATAACAAGAGTTATTAATTTTTATTGGTTTTCCGAATTTGAAAAGATATTAGAATATGTTTTTGAAATAGGTATAAATAACGATTGGAATCTTTGATATTTTTCATTACATAATAATGATATTAAGCGTTTACTACATGAATATACCTATACTAAAACTTATTATTATACTGTAAACGTTCAAAAGAAGTATGTTTTAGGTAGTCTTTTTGTATTTAACATAGGACTAGTAAATCAAGTTATTGGTAACAAACAATTGTCCCTTTATAATCTACTTTGATCAATATAAATCATAGAAAAATCAATCTGTCATGATAGAATAATATTAAAAGTAAAGTAATCGTTTGTAGAAATTATTAATTTAATAGTCAACAAATCATTAAGAACTATATTAATTTCTTGGTTCAAATTATAATTTTGTTGCTATAGGCGTTAATTTAAATTATATTGGCTTTAATTTGTTGGTTTTTAATTCTACGCCGTATGAAATACGTTGTACAATACCTTTCGCAAATCTGAGCTTACAAAATAATTCGTATGGACGCGTTATCTAATATATCGCTATATCTTAGTAACGTTAGTCCTATCCATGTTAGCTTATTTTTTTTTCTTCAAAAACTGACGTATTTCATACTAATATAATCTTCATTATCTAAATAGATTGATGATTTATTAAAGTTGAAATGTGTGTCTTTAGTAGAGCTTTATTGGACTTTTAATTTTGAAACCTCGAATTTTCAATAGTACATTACTTCATGGGTATAAAATTGATGATTCTGACGAAAAGTTTATCCTTAATTTATTTGTTTACCATATCGAAATTTCAGTTTTGCGATATTAGCGAATATGGGTTGTTGTAATAATATGGTAGAGTACCTTGATGAAGCACTACAGTTAGTCTAAACTTGCCAATTGGTTTATGCACCTTCCAATAATCTTAGTCTTTATTGATATCTGAATTAAGGATTCAAACTTGGTCTTCTTACCTTGCGCTCTTTTAATATATATGATAACAACTTTTTTTTACTTTAACCTTCATGTTATCTAATAAATAATAGCTATAGGTTCTTAATTTTTTGAGCATCAAATTCTTATGTAGCTTTTTTCTTACTAGTTTAAACCGTTATCAACACCCGTTATACTATACAATAACAATACTACAAAACGAACATTCACTAATTAATCATTATCCCCTTAAATTTTATTTATCTGCTACCCTTGAATCACATGTTGCAACGCAAACCAAAACTATTATTCAATTAAAAACAGTCTATAATTAATTGAAAAGGCCGTCATCGCTACTCTTTAGCCGCTACCACTCGAGCTGCTGACACTTAGATACCAAAATAATAGCCTACTTTACCTAATCCGTCGAAAATACCAATATCGATAAGTTTATCAAATCATCGTATTAATACTTTCGTTGCTTTCGATCAAATAATTATAGAAAGTAATTCACTATCGGTTTCTACGTTCAAAAAATATTACTTATAAACGAGTGTTGATCTCCATTAACTTCGAGTGAATTTGGTAAAAATATATACAAACATTAAAAAACTTTACAATTGCTTATATCGACTTGATTAGCCAAGGAAAATTTGAAAAGAGATATAGGTAAATTAACGCCAATAATCAATCTGATTTTTTTCCCTTCAATACTAACCCATAATATGGTCAATTCTTTAACTTGCCTCCTGATTAATATAAAATTAAGTCTTAATAGGTAAACCCAAATGGAAGAAGATAACATAATTAAAATATAAAGTCATAAAGGAAATTTCGGGGTCTTTTTCATAATATTCGGCAAGTAACTAGCGTTTAAAACGCAAAAAAGATGGGTGTTTTCAACTCCGAATTCCCCAATCCTAAAAATTTGAATATTATTACATTGAACCAAAAGAATATTTTCTCAAATTTTGAAAATATCTTATTACCCCTCTACGATTTTACGAATACAAATACAAACATCAAGTTTGAACTTTTTACAATATTTTCCACATTATTCCTGACTTTAAAATTGATTATTTCAATACAAAACTTACGCCCACAACTAGCCGCTTCATATAGGTTCGAAATTTGAACTTTATAATCAATACTGATACCTCGAAATTCGCGATAAATACAAGACCAACTACTGAAAAGTGCGAAGAACTAGATTAAAACTTTGTAACCATTCTAAGTAACTGAAGCTACGAAAACATATCTAAACAAATATGAAATAGTTGAAAGCTACAAATAAAGGTACATATAATAACGCTAATTAAATAAATATAATGATCGATATATAAAAGAAATTGAACCCAAATATATAACGATACCCATAACCTTTACATGAAAATAAAGTTATAGAACATTTCATAACAAAAATTAACGAAATAAAAAATATTATTCTTTTTAATAAACAGATTTTCTTTAAGTCTTATCTGTTGCCGAAAAACGAAAATGGTAACCGCTACAAATTTTGTTAATAAACTAAAACTTAATAAGATGCGCATCCAAACGATGGTTAGAATCACTATGGGTATGAAAATCGTTACCCCAACAATTTTCGCGCCGATAAACGGTATGGTCACCTTAATAACCGTTACTTCAATCGTAAAATACTAATAAGAACCAAAAACTTAATCTTTATAACGGCGGTCATTGTTACAATAATGGGCGTCATCGTAATGAAAACCGTTGGCACGAAAAATTTTGCGACGAAAATTCTGTACTAATTGCTATAGAGAATTTTGTAAAAATAACAGCCAATATCGTAAATGAAGAGAAAACAAAGTACGTAATATTCAATAGTAATCTGATGGTAAAAAACGTTTGTAAGCCCCCTTGTCCTCTTTTAGAAAAGCTTTATAAACTTTATTAAGGCTTCAAAATCTTGTGGGAATATTAACTGATATTATCAATGAACCTCTGACTCTTCCACCAACTTCCACGGCATCTATAATTTCTATGATGAGGCCTTGTAATCAAAAAAAGGATGTATTAGAAAATCTAACAATACAATATCAAATTTTGAATATATTCATAGGAAAGAAAACGTTACCAAAACTAACATTAATATTTTCGCAGATATATATTAAATATTATCAAAGTTAAGAATAAATCGTATAGCATAAAAAAGAAGACATGACAAAATTATATTCATGGCAGGGAAATATATATTCCTTTAAGTAACTATTCTTGAAACTGTCACAAGCCTAAATTTCAATATTCATTCACGTATGAAACCGTAAAAGAATGTGACTGAAAAAGTCTTCATGAAGGACAAATATCTAAATTACATCAAATTCATATCATGAACCAATAATTTAAAACTAACTTTATAGAGTTGTTAATCAAACTTACCACTAAATATTAATGAACTATTGGTAAGCCTTTATTATTTCAATAAAGTCGATTATAATCACTGCTCGAAATAACTAGTGTATTGCATTGAAAGTAGTAATGTGGTACTTCTAATTTGGTTAGACTGTGAGCTGGTTTGAACACTAATCTGTATAAGCAACTGCTTAGCTCGTGCCCCATATTAAATGAGGAACTTGACTTGAAGTTAATGAATTCAAATTGCACTTAATATGGTCAATTTATACTCAGTACGGTTGACTTGATTTTATTCCAATTAACTTCTATTTCAACACTGACAACTTTTTCTTGTGTATATGTACGCCAATATGATATATCATTAAGTCAAGGTAACCGTTAAACTTTATTACATCTATATCGTTTTCACTTTAACCAATTCCAGTTTTTTTTACATACAAATTGCATTCTAATCATAGTTCTCCACCCTATAAGTCAAAACAATAATTTGCTATATTCCCACATTCAAATGTTTTATCACAAATCTATAATAGGTTCACATTTTTTCAACTCATTACTACGTTGTGTTGGCACAGTGGTAATTGAGTGCAGTAAGTTAAATTTACTTGCAGTAAAGTTGATTATATTGACTGCAAGTTGAGTGTATTGTTTTTGGGATCTATTGTATTGGCTGCAAGTCAAGTACAGTATGCGCCCACTTCACACTTGGGTACAGCCTAAGCAATTGGCTATACAAAGTAGTTTATAGACTGGCTAGCGGTATGATGAAACTAGAATAATATATCCACCACTTAACTACGCAATAATACTATTACTTAGACTCATTCTAATCGATAACGTTGCAACGTTTAAAGCCCAACCAATACTAATCAGTTCTGATTAGGTTAAGCATAGATTTACTAAGTAGAAGAACAAGCTACTTTTTGGTTACACTCTACGTTAAACGTTAGAGTAGAGAAAAAAATTCTCCCAAAGACCTGTATTACTTTGTCAGTCTCTACGGAAGTAAGTAGAGAAGATTTCCGGTTTTCGTTAGTCTTTACGGCAGTTTAAAAGTGGTAACGGTATCGCTATCATCAGAATACTAAGAAATCTTCACGGATTCTTTTTGAAGAAAAGCGTTGTGATTAACTGTGAAAAGTCTTACACTATTAAGTTGACAAATAGCTAAGCCTTTATTATTTCGGGTGCTATTACCATAAAAACTACTAAGTCTCACGGCTTTACAACTTTTAACTTTCTACTATAAATAATATCAATAAACAACTTTTTACTACACTTCCAATACTAAACCTTACCTTCTACACCAATTTTTTTCCTCCCCTTAAATTATGATATCGTTAATTGTTAAGACCGTTACTCTGAGCTAAAATAACAAAAATTGGTAAGTCGCTTTAATAATGCTTCATTGCACGACTTTATGCTTTATTATTGACTATACATACTCCTAAATCGCAACATCCTTCGACCACCAAGTTTTACGTTAGCTAGAACGTTAGGATAGCATTTAATTTATAACAAATTGCGGTAATTAAATCCTTAGGGTCCCTTTTTTCCAAGCATTACGATAAAGAATTCTCGGGGATAGATGTTAACAAAATTTTTACTAAAAAGCATCTAGTTAAGTTTATTTGTTATAATATCTTCTATTCAAAAAAGTAACCAATTATACCGTAACAACCGTTCTTTTTATACCCTTTCTATGTTTTTCGGTAATTGAAGTATTGATATATAGAAGTTGAATTAAAAAAAAAGTAAATTTCGTTCGTCATGGAATCTATATGCTACATAAAATTTTGACCAAGTTAGTGAAAACTCATTTCTACTTCACTCAAATTAATAAATAATCTTGAAATATTCATCTTTAAGACCTTGTAGGTAAGGGTAAGTATATTAAAGATTTTCAACGCTTTAATACATGTTGTGGGAGATAACCTCTTAATTCATAGTTAATTTAAACTTATATATATATTAACGATAAGAAACTTGTTGATTTGTTCGGCAGTATAACAATTTTACGTAGCAGCTCGAATTACGTTTTCTATAATGGTAAAGTGCATAAAGCAGCGGCGATTAATGGGGTAAAAGGAATTTACGTCAGTATTATCCACCAGTTAATTAGGTAAGAACTTCAAATCACCCAAAACCATTCTTATAGACAAGTCCCCCTTTCTTTCTGGAATTTTACCAAAAATCGTCAAATTACCCATATGTTTTAAGGGTTTCCTCAAAATCGTTAAATATCTCAAACCAAAGTTTCTTATAGAAGATAGGCCTATATATGCAAGCTTAATATAGGTCCTATTACAGGAATTCACCCCTCAGGCTAGGCGACTGGCAATTACCCTTAGTATCGCGACTTTGAAAGCCTAAAACATGAATTAACAGGAAATAACATGGTGTTATAACCCAAGGACCAACTGCAGGTCATTGAATAGGTCAGTGGTCCGCTGCGCTATCAGAAGCCTGATGTCCAACACATTAAGCCAGGGATCTCTCTTATGTAAGCACCCAGGGTTAGTGTTTGGACCGATAGGACCGCTTGCGGTCCAGTCGACAACATTGGGACCGAAGGAAGCGACATCGACTTCAGCGGTCCAGTACTGAAGACGGTATGAAGGCACGGATACATAAGGACACGGTCATCACCACACAGATAGTATTTCCTTCATAGCTCTTCAGTTGTCAATCTAAGTATTCAGTCTACATATCTGAATAGCCTAACAGCTAGTGATCATTCTACAGCACGAACAAACATCTTCTTGATATTGCACCTTTGTTACCTCTGCTACCTTACTGCTAACATAAACCCCCTGACACCTTCTATTTACTCACGGGTATTTAGTGTGATCATTACAACAATGCAGGCTGCATTCTTGCAAGATGCAAAGTACTTCATGCATGGATTGGTTTGGAATGGCTATTCTAAACCGGACGGCAATGTATGGATCGGTCTGTAATAACTATACCGAACCGAACGGCAATGCGTGGATCAGTTTAAAAGGAGTATTTTAAAGTAATACGTTTTAAGTGGAGGGCTTATAAGCCCTCACCTATAGCGTACACCTCTATATGCTCTTTCTTGAATGATCTTTTAAGATACTATAATTACCAATTATTTTAATTACTTTTTAAAGACTTTATATTTACGTAAATATTATAGGTTTAAAACCTTATTGTTATTAATTCATAGCCGATTCCGTCGACTATAAATAATCTGAAAAAAAAAGACAAATATATGTCAAATATCTATAGCGGGATATTCAAACGGTTTTTGTTGGAATAGTATTATATGCAGTCCAGTAGATCAAATTTACTTATAGTAAAGTTGACTGTACTGCAAGTTAAGTGTATTGATTTGTGCGGACTTACCGCATTAGGTGTAAGTCAAGTGCAGTACGCTGCACTTCACTTTAAGGCACGTTCCAAGCAATTGTCCATACAAATTACAGTGCATACCGGCTAGCGGTCTGCCAAACCTATAACAATACATCCACCATCTGACTACTGCAATATTACTATTATTTTGACTAATCGAATCGACAACGTTGCAACATCCAAGGCCTACCAACACTGATCAGTGTTTGCCTGCTAAGTTAAGTACAAATAAGCTAAGTAGAAAAAGAAGTTACTTTCTAGTCACGCTTTAAGTCAAACGACCGCTGGAGTAAAGGAAAGATTCTTGCGAAAGGCCTCTACTACTACGTTAGTTTTTACGGTAATAAGTAGAGAAGACTTTTAAGCTGCGTCGGTTTTTACAACAACTTAGAGGTAGCGATAGTATTGCTATCGAAAACACCAAAAAATCTTTATTAATCCTTCTTAAAGACGTTAAATTATTTTTCAGAAGTTTCAAAATACGATAAATTAGCAAACGGCTAAGTCAGTACTAGTATGAGTATTATTATTATCAAAATGACTAAGTTCCTACACCAAATAACTATAATAAACAACTTTTGACCTTTACCACCACTGATAACGACCTCTAATCTTATCTTTTACATCAAAACTTTACCTTGCTTTACTCTTTTCCACTTCCTACGTTACTTTAATCGTTAAATTTGTTGCTTTTAGCAAAAACACCAAGTTATGCCGAAAAAGCCACATCACGCGACTCCATACCGAATCGCCAAGTTCTAGCACGACTTTACGCCAAAACACCAAGTTTCCTACGCCTAATATTACCAAGTTACTCACCCTATACATTTTATACAAGCCAAACCGCCAAAATAGCCTCAAATTAGGAATACATAAAGAAAGTTAAAGCCCTCGGATCAGTTTTCTTCGACTATTATAACCAGTAACTTTGCATCACGGACTTTAATAAGACCTTAATTAAAGCTCATTTAACTAACTACGTTAGCTAGTACATTATCGACGCGGATCTCGATACCGAATACGGTTGCGGTGCCCGTATTTTCCAAGACTTCCGCGAATTTTTTTAGCCACTAAACCCTTAACATGTAAAAAATAATCTAACTCACGGTTAAAACCAAGTTTAAAAAGAAGATTACACGCCGTAATATTTATATTCCTAATAGAAATCGGTAAAATTGGCAAAACCCTTCTTTAAACTGGTCAAATAAAAAAACTGCCCTCAAGATCTTAATTCTAAAAACCTTTAAGGAAAAGAGAAAGGTGTTAAGGCGCCTTAATGCCCTCATACACGATTTAGAGGACCTTAACCCACCTTTAACGAAGTTAAGTAATTTTGTGCGTTAGCGATAAAAAACCTATTTACTTGTTCGGTAATTTAATACTACTAAATGATTGCGCGGAATATGCTTTTAGCGGTGGTAAAACACTAAAAGTAATGGCCGCTTACGCGGCCAAAGGTATTAATGTTAGCGCTTTGTATCAATTAATTAAACAAGATCGTCAAGCCTCCCAAAACCTTTAAGTACCCACTGCTCCTTAATAATTTTCCCCTTAACAATTTAATCGCTAAGACCTTTAAAAATCTTTTCCCTTTAAATTAACATACGCCTGTGAACCCATTACAGGTCCTATTATAAGACTTTATCCCTCGGGTTAGGCGACTGACAATTACCTTTAACATTGTATTTCGAAAATCTTAAAGCTCAAATCACCAGGAAACAATATTTAAAGCCGGGATAATTATCGCGATCTTCCTTTAAAAATCATTAGAATAGTTATCATTAATTATAAACTTTCAACGGATTTCGCTAAAATTTGAAACGACATAAAAATTATAACGGAAATCTTTATAACCTTTTCAACACTAAGATAATACCCTTTCTAAATATTTGTAAGTAGATGGAGGTCTTACCTTTTAATTTTTACTTGATTTTTTCCGAAATCTTTACAAGTTACGCTAAATAATACTACTTGACTTTTTTAACGAGCATTACTATGTTTTACAAGATTTATGATAACATAAAAGATCATTTCGAATACGACGTCCACCTCAGGTAATACTATACAAACTAGGCTACTATAAGGTAGATTACAATAATAGTAAAGAAGAAATAGGAGGAATTACCAAGGGATGTTCTTAATTGAATATTTCATAAGTTAATAATATGTTAAAAATCAATAGCGTAAGCCTATACTAGTAAAGCTATACTACGCGAACAGGTACGGGTAGTAGTCCCAAGTGTTAATGAGTTTGAATACACCCTATAACGCTCTAATGTTACCTGCAAAGGCTTTTTTGACCAGTTAAGTTCCTCGCTTGCCACTGTAATAACATATATACCAAACTCACTTGGTATATACCCCTAAGCCGACAACTTCCTTAACGTGGATAAAGAAGACCTTACGGTAATTAACTATGTTAACCGTAAGTACAAACGCTTTTAACGCCTAAAGTTTAACTTATCGACCTCGGCTCTAAACTAAAATTAGTATTTACGTTAACGTTAATAAAATATAGGCCGATCTGCTAACCGCTAACACTATCATCGTAATAATAGTAAAAGATATTGGATCTGTGGTAAGACTGATTATTAATGAACTCGGCACCCATTTATCAAACTAAAAAACAAAAAGGTAATATATTATATCCAATACCCTACCACTTTTAAATAGAAAAACTTAAACTATATTACAAACTTCGAAGGGGATAAGCCTATTAATAGCAATACTCTTAGGTAAATTAAGCGGCACGAAAATACTATTTTTAATACGGTAACCAAGTAACTAGCCTACTATTCCATTTTATACCGTTTAAGTGGTAAAGACCTTTACGTTTGCCCTAACTATACCCCTAATTCTTTACACACTTTTAACCTCCGCGATTGTTACGCGAATTACATATTTTAAAGTATTATACTAGATATAGAAGCAACAAAGTACTTAACAAAAGGCTATTCGTAATACTTGAGACTGCAGAGAGAAAACATTACAGCTATTAAAATTAATCGTTACGATATACGTAGGGCCAAAGTTAACTTTAGCCCAGACGAATAACTATCGTTATTAAGGACAACAGTAGTTTAAATTGTTATAAAATCAATTACGTTCTATATCCTTAAATCCACTATCCATTTTCTACTTTACTTGGAGGATAAAAAGACCCTCGGTATTTAGTTGGACGTTAATATAGACGAATTGGTTAAAAACGGCCAAAAGTTTCCATTCGCCTTTAAGTGAGAGCACTTATGGTTTTAATCCTTAAGGTTCGAGAGAAATAGTGTTAAACCGGACGGAGCCGGAAATTCGTCAACTATATCAGCGTTTTAACCATCCAGCTGTTAATAAATTATACAAAGTCCTAAAGTCCGTAAGGTATAATGATGTGGAATACTTTTCCCTGAAAGCTATTGAAAGGCTTTGTAACCACTACTAAACGTATACCTAATCACCCCGGATATTTAAATTTATACTAAAAAATAATTAGAACTTTAATTACAAGATTTTTATTAATGTATTTTACTTGGATAACAAGCCTATTTTTTATATTATTTACTCCGTAACCTCTTTTCACTAAGCTAAGTTCCTAAAGTCCCTTTTGGTAAAAGATACGTAGAAAAAATTCAGGATACTATGTATTAACATGTACTTGAGTTTACCTAACGTTATTGTCTACGATATTGGTACCAATTTTGCGGCGACGAAGTTTTAAAGAAATACTAAAATAATAGGTATCTAATGTAAATAGGTACCTGTAAAGGCTTATTAGAGTATCAGGTAGATTAAGAGGTTATACACCCTACTTCGCCGAACGTATAATATCCTTATGTTGGAGATTAAGAGCTTTATAGATCCTGAGATACGTTTAAAGATAGCAGTAAAAGGTCTTAATAATACCGTAAGCCCTAATAGCTTAGTTCCAACGCTCTTAATTTTTAAAGCGTACCTACGCCTAATGAGTAAATCTCCACCCTCGATAAGTACTTAAAAACGTATTACGGCCTATAGCAAAGCTTGAAAGAAAATGCGAAGGGAATCGGCACGCCACCAGATTAATAACGCCCTTAATATTAAGAAAGGTCCCTTACCTATCGACGTATTTGTTTTACCATTATAAAGTAAAGTACTCGTATAACGGAAGCCAGCTAAATGGGAAGGGCTATATAAAATATTAAATATTACAAACTTTAAAGTAATTGTTAAAATTGCTAACGGCCTAATATCCTTTTGAATTACCTAAGTTCAATATTATATTAGGGGTACTAAAAATAGAGAGTTTTAAACCTCTAAATTAAAGCAACCGAGCCAATACAACCTCCTTTACCCATTATTAATAAGCCTATGGAACGCCGCTTGCGCAGACGACCCCCGAAGAAAAAGGGAAACGGTAAAGAGGAGGAATATACACCGGATTGTATTTAAAATACTACTTAAGTAAATAGGGAAAAAAGAGATAACGAAAACTTAACATTAAAACTTAAAGTATAAGGGATTATTAAACCTTTTGGTAAACCTTTTCAGGAAAATAATAAGGTTAAAATCAACGGCTTATTAATTCGAGGTATTATATAATTTGCACCGAAAACCGACTTTAACCTTTAAAACCCAAACGTCACGATTTTCAAGTCGAAAATTATTTACGAGGTTAAGGGTAAAACTACGGAGCGGCCTTACAAAAAGTTACGAATAATCGCTTAAGGATACGGGGATAAAGGTAAGGACCAAATCCTTATATAATCACCAACTATTAAGAAAATTAGCCAACGTTTAATAATTACCTTAGTAACAAGTTTATTAATTAGGTTCAAAGGCAAGTTTATACTTAATAGCCGTAATATCACGTAAAACTATGTATAATTAACAACGGACCTATGAAAAACTATATTGTTGAAATTACCTTAAGAGCTACATGCTATTAATCTTTTAAAAACAGTCATATAGTATATTAAACCACTGTGTAAATTAGCTAAAACAGCTATATACTAAATCCTAACCTATTAATCGTATTTTAAATCTCGTTTAACAATAAAGTTATTAATATAATATTTATATTTATTATTAACGTAAAAGAAGGACTTCGGTATAGTAGGTATCTAAACCAACGATACCCTTTTCATTGGAACGGCTAGTTTTGTAGTACTAAAACAACAACCGATCGAAGACATTAAGATCTAAAGTTGTTAGCCGGTAATGATACTAACAAAAAAAAAACTTAACTTGAATATATTGTGAATCCGTATACTTGGTATTAATACCTGTTTAAACTTTCGTCAAAAAGTTTAAAACGCTTTTTTTTCTATAATCGACAAGATTAATAAGGCTAAGGCTTAACAGTATTTAAAACAATGTATACAAGGTAATATATAATTACTTTATAGCAACCAAAAGCCTTTTACGATTTATCTATTACGATATAAATGCAAATACTAAAGGATAGAGACTTTAATTTACTAAATGAAAAGTTGTAATAACAAATACAGAATATGGATCGCAAAATTAATATAATATCAATCGACCTTTTAAAGGCCAAGTTAATTATCTTTACTAACGGGTCTTTTGTAAATAATACCAATTTATCTTTACAAATCAACTTTTTAATAACTCTTATTGACGAAAATAGGCAGAAAGATTAATGCGTCATTATCGGCAACCTAATTTACTAAACCTTTGTCTAATGTGAAAGGAATATACGAAGTGTACCGGTATCTAAAGTATATAATATAATAACGGGCTTTGATATAGGTATAACATTGTAGAAAACCCTTGACCATATTACCAGGAAGTTACGGATTCTATTTATCCCGGTAATAATCTATGCCGACTTAAAAAGCTTTTTTGAATACCTTTTAAAGCTTGGAACCACTAGTGAAAATCGCCTGATAATTAATATGATGGTATTCCGTAAAGCCTACAAAGGAAAAGACATCGAGTAGTTTCGATAAATCGATAACAAGGATAATCCTACTAACGATATAACGAAAGTATCGTTAAAAAAAGCCTTGAAAAGGTTTGTAGACAACAATAGGCTGATTATACATATCGAGGGTTATATGGATAAACCGCTCGGAAAATCACGTGACGGAAGACAGGGATGTGCTGGAAAATTAGAAAATTGCTAGTGGATTAATGGTAATCTGTTTAAATGGCTCAATTGAAGTTGTAAAAGGCTATGGCGAAGGAACTTTTTGTGGGAGTTAATAAACTCGAGCCTTGGAGCGGCGGAGCAATTAATCCTAAATAGGGTCAAATTGAATGCAATTGGGTGCAATTCAGTATGTGAGTCAACTGGAACTAACAGAGGTCTGACCAGTTGATGAGGAGGCAATTTAATAGCAACCGGAAAATATTGGTTAACCATACTGACGTGTGAGCACAAACTAAAAAGACGCCAGTATTAGAATAGTATTACATATAATGTAATAGGTCAACTTTACTTACAGTAAAGTTGACTGTACTGCAAGTTGAGTTTATTGCTTTGTACAGACTTACCGCATTAGGTGTTAGTCGAGTGTAGTACGCTATACTTTACTTTAGGGCACGGGCTAAGCAATTGACCATACAAATTACAGTGCAGACCGGCTAGCGATCTGCCAAACCTAAAACAATACATCCACCATCTGACTACTACAATACTACTGTTACTTCGACCAATCGAATCAACAACGTTGCAACGTCTAAGGCCTACTAACAGTCTTAACTATTTGTATTTCAATACCTTGTTTTTATAAAAATTACATGTTGATGTATACAAAAATTATAAAAACTAAGTAATTTTTAAAAAGATAACTTTAATACGATACTATTAACCTTTATTTAACGTTTTATCTATTAAAATCCCCGTTACTTTATTATTAACCCCTATTTAGCGTTTTAACGTACCCGGATATTTTTTGAAAAGTGTTCTGTTACGCATCATATTACGTAAGTTAAAACTACCAAGTTTCGAAACCTTTAATTGAAACCTATTTGATTTCGATATTTAAACCGTTTTTTTTTAATTTCATGGGGATACGACAAATTTATCCGAACCGATCGCTTTAGTTAAAACGATTACGTACAAAGCAATTAAACTGATTGCTTTATTCAATTTGGTGACGATATACTAATTCAAAACAATCATTAAACACCAGATTATATACCGCACCTCTTTATAATTACACCCCTTATAAACCTTATTTTCTTTACATTCACTTTACCCTATTTTCCTTTTCGCGTTTATCTTACGTATTCTAAATTTATTTTTTACAACATTTAAGTTTTCCTAGCTGTTTGAGTAACGTGGTATTATTAAACGTTAACGAAACTAATTTAAAACGTCTAACTAATTTATAGTCACGCCTTATTTATTGTTCAAGATTTATTTACACTAATGAACGTTAGTAAACCTTATTTTAACTACTTTGATTATTTTTTTAATTTTGTATTTGTTATTTGTAAAACGTATTACCTTAAAATTTAGAATCCGAATATACCAGAAATTACACCACGGCTCGAAATTACGAAAATGAACCGTTTTAACATATTAAATACATATAAAAACCACCCTAAAACGTTTACAATTATAGCCCTAAAACCAATATTATTAAAAAATCCAACATTAATTTCGACCTTTTATTCGAAAGTATAGGAATTAGGATAGCTATAATATACGAAATCGACCTAGGCCTTTAACATAATACTATCTATTTGTTAGTTAAGGATCTTGACTTATATACGGTAAATATATGCATTTTGGCCGTTATGTTCCGTTATTAAGAAAAGAAAGCTGAAAAACTTGGTATATTGAATGATTTTTGTAAGAAATTTTCGAATGAGATATTAAATATATAGTAAATTGTAAATCCTATTATTGCTAAAGCCTAAAAGATCCAATTAGAAATTAAAGGTATTAATACTCTAGGATATAGAAATAGCCGCCTTGTAAAGGCTTCATTCGAAATAATATAACTTGTCAATGTACCAGATTTAGAGGATGAAGATTTGTATTTAACGGAATTTATAAAAGGATATTATATTACGGAATTAAAGGGACTATTATTAAAACGTTGGGGACGAGGCGTAGAACAACCTGATCCTATATCTATACCCTAAGTTAAAAATAAAGACTCCGAGAGAAAGAACCGACTATAATACTTATTTACGATAAAAATAAAATATACCCTTACGTAGGCATATACTTTGAAATAAAACCAAACATGAAACCACTGCACGAATATTGGAAATTACCCGATCAGCTATAGAGGAAGCGGCCGAAACACCGGAAACAACCCGATTAACCACGAAAGAATCGGTTAAAATATAAACAACAACCTGATCCTGAAATTGAAGAACGTCATGAAACGTTAATACATACCTTAAAGATCGATATATATAAATTATGACCCTTACCGTAACCTTTCACTATAATGTTTCCTTACGGATAGGAGCAACTTTATAAAATTAACTAACTTTGTCAAGGTATAAGATATGGATAACAACTATAACGGTAAGTAATACAACGTATTTAATAATAACATACGAATAATACTTAATACGTGTAAAATATTAGATATTAAGTTATTTTAATTTTATATTATTTCACCTAGTATATTTCTCGAATACTTTCAAGAATATTATATATGGTACTTTACGTAGGTAAATATATTCATAAAGTGTTATAATCGCTTAATATCCCATTTTAATACGTAAATTAACTATGAACTTTACGATAAAGCCTGGATTGGTATAACTTGAAAATCCGTAAAAATCTAATAGGAAAAAGCCAATAAAAACCTAAAAAAATCTCCACCGCCTTTTTAACTAAGTTTCAAAAGTTTTAGATAACCTTTAAGCTTGAATACAAAGGCAATAAACTATTTGTTCAAGTAATAATAAAGACTTATTGTGAAAACCCGGATTTTAACCTTATACTTTTTAAACTAAAAAAAGATTTGAAAGCTTTTTATATAAGCCCTAAAATATCATTAGCAACTTTTATACGTCGACGGGCGAGCCTAGGATTGACATTTTTAGTTAATAAGGTCAAAGGCAAAGGCTAAATTACTAGAGTAAACCTTGCCAAAATGATTTACTACGTTTTAAACTAGACATTTAAGGTTTTTCTGAGGTTGAATAAACGTTTAATTTATTGGTATTAAAGATGAAATACTGGTCATAAAAATAAAGACAATCGTTTAAAAATGGAAAAAACTTGTCGAAACTATAATAATACTTGCGAAAAAATATACGAAACCCTATAGGTTTGTAAAAGCGGTGTATCGTATACGGCAAAGTCGGCTACTAATTTACAACCTATCCCATTTACGAGTAAATTCGTATTGAACGATAATTTTAGACCGAGTATAATTTTAAGAATCGGTCAAAGGCTCATTTTATAATACACCTAGTTGAATATGAAGGAATAGATAATAAACCCGACATGTACCTTTACGAATACATATCCAGAAATAATGACCTTAAATAAAATATCATAATAGCTTACGACGATAAAAACGCTTAGCGTATCTTTGCCGGCTTATAAAATGTTTCTTTTATATATATTACAGGTTTAAATTGAGTAAACGAAGTATTTAACGCATATATAGTATCGTAATTTATCTTTCTAGTATATACAAAACTAGGTTTTAAAACATTATACCTTATATTAACGTAATCGAAATTTCGATAGCCGAAAAGTCATAATTCAATGCATTTTCGACGAAATTTCCGAAGTTTCAGCTGAACCGAATAAAAGAATACCAAAAATTCCTATTTGATAAAGGCAAAGTGACGTCGTTTGGAACGGTCGTTATAAATATGCGTTTCTAATCGGTTAAGTTTTACGTAATGAACTTAAAAACATTATTGTTACTTTTACTTATTAATATAAATAAGTTCGGAATTAAGGTCCGAAATACGATTAACCAACTCGTTCGCGCCTTAAATAACGTATTCGTACCGCTCCGGCTTAATTTCGGTTACTTATGTTTTTTTCCGGAAACACGTATAATTAAGGCTGTTTACTTAACTTAACCAGAATTACGGACTTTATACCGACGATTCGAATACCCAATTATAAAACGTCTGTTACATTCATTTTACGTTGTAGGTTACATAAACGTGAAAAAGGACGTACTTAAAGCTATCTAAAAAATTTATCACGAGTATTAGCTATATTTACAGGCCTTACAATGGTTTAATTTCCGCCTTTAAAACGATGTAAACTTTAATTACGAAGAAATTATTAATATTATATATTTAAATAGTTAACCAGTATTTTACATCATCGATGAGGCAATATTATTTCAGGTAGTTAAATTTATACGAAACGCCTCCGTTATAAACTGTTAGGACGCTTTAGTAAATTTTTAATTAAACGTCTACCTTAGGTTTTCAAATTAGATGACGTACGATGCCGGTACGGTTTTTAATTTTACCGAATGGCGTATGAAGGCTCGGATAACCAGTAACGAGTGTAAACTAATTCCAGTAAAAGCTTTATAAGGTATTGAAAAGTTTCAATAATACTACGGACCATTCAAAAAGAGTATACGGTGTTGCCGAAGGAATTAAAAGATGTTAGTTTTAAGGAATTTATTCTTCAAATAGCGGTTAGTGCCGTTATTAATACTTTTGGTCTAAGTAAGCTTATCCCTACACTCCTTATTTTTGGTATTTACCCGAAGATCTATATAGATTCTGCTCTATCATTATCTATGGTACAAAAGACTAATGCTATAACTAAAGTTATAGTGATATTACGCTTATCAAGAGTAAAAAACGATATATTTAAAAAGTTAGTCATAAGAAGTTGCCTACGTAAAACTAGAATTTTGAATTTATTATTGTAATTTGAATTTTTGATTTGTAAAACAAAAATTAGATAGATTGGTTTTTAAATAATTAACGGGATCAAAGGATACGATATGCTTGTTTATTTACTACACGAGACGAGTACGTTCTTTAAGACAATGATACGCAAATATAAGAAAGAGGTAAATAAAAACGGTCCGAAACCGTAAAACGAACGAGATCGCTTATAAAACATTACCTAAAACGACGAATTCAAGCCGAACTTAGCTTTAGCTTTACCCCTAAAATACGAATTTAACCCGATTACGTTAAACAAAAGCGGCCTATTTATATCAACACCGTTAAAGCCTCGCCATCGAAGACGCCCATTTAACTCGAAAACTAGGAAACACCTTAGGAACTTTACTACAAACTCTTTCGTTATGAAAAAGGCAATGTAAAACCGAGAGCTTAGTTTAAAGCTTCGCTGCAAAAGTATTATTACCATTTTAAATACCTTATTCGTATAATTTAACTAAACGAAAATATTAGATTTAATCGATCAAAGCCTATTTCATTTTAAATCTTTTAATCCAACTATTTACGGAATTTATTCGATTTTTTCAATTCATCTCGTCTACGAGGTTAAGAATAATACTAGGAAACCTTTCGAAAAAAAACTTATCTAATTATTAAGGGATATAAGAACGAAGGCAAAAAAGATATTATAATCCAGTTATTTATATTATAATGGGTTAATTATTGTTTAACTTTTACTTTTATTACCTCCCTTAGCAATCCATATAACCTATATATTAAACTTTGAGATATAATTTAGGCTTACATCTAATTTTTAAACCGGTTAAAACAACGAATTTACGTCGATATACCTAAAAACCTTAGGTAATATCATCTACCTAACACGATTTGACGTATTATAAAACCACTTTACGACTTAGTTGAAGCGGGTATTTACTAGTATAACACTTAATAAAACCAATATAAAAACGATTTGAAATAACTAATTTTACCTTCGACCCGTGCCTATTGAGAATAACGGCCCGTTAGAAGGGCTTTATATTAACGAGTATATGAACGAACGATATCCTAACGTTATATAATTCTTCGGTTTCTGTATTTAAAAAGGGAAACTTTTGAAAGCCAGTTTAAAAGCCAAGCCTAAAACTTACCCAAGGAAGGATTATATAATCTATTTTAATCAAGTTATTATTACATTTCAGAACGGCACCTTAAGCCTTATATAAAAGGGAAAGTTAAATAAAGTTACCCTTATTGCTTTGATAAAACGTAAAATAATCCGACTAATACAGGTGCTAACATATACGCGACGCTTAAATTTCCTTTATAACATAACTAAAGGTAGCATTTAACCTTTCAATCGCTACATTATACCAAACCAACCCGATAAAAAATATATATAAGGCGTTTAACAAACGTTTTTCATGGCAAATACATAATCCAAAACATGGTTTGTAATTCGTACAGTTAAATATAGGTATTATAAAGCTATTTGTTTTTACTAACGGCTTTTTCGCTAATGATAACGACTATGGTTTACAAATCGGCTTCGTTTTAATCCTCGATAATGAAATACCGGCTCGAAACGGCTTTAAACTCTAAGAAAACATTATTTATTAAATTTTTACTAAATGTAAAAGGTTTACGCTAAGCGTCTTAGCTTCCGAGATCTATAACATAGTTAAAAGCTTCGATTCAGACATTACTATAACGATAACGGTCCGAATAATTATTTCAAAATTTGGTTTACGCCCTATTTATTTTATCGTATATACTAACTACTTTTCGCTTTATGAGTACCTGATTGAATTATTTATTACGAATGAAAAGCGTTGAATAATCGATTTGAAAACTGTACGCAAGTTATATAAACGTCGTGGAATTGAAGAAATAAGGTAAATTGATGGAGATTTTAACCTAACAAATATGATAACCAAAATTACGTCGAACGGAGCTCTAAAAACATTTATATCAATAAGTATACTATTTATTAGGGTTATTCAAAAGGTTTTACGACCTTAATGAGTTACCCAACCACTCTTTTGCCAATTTAAATCGACTCGTTTTATTCTATTTATACCGATTTACATTTTACTTTTATTTAAACGACTTATTCGTACCGATCGCCGATTTTAACTTTATTCGATGCAACTGTTCGTACCGATTCCCGGATTTATTTTACTTTTTATTTAATTTTATAATATCGCGTTAATTTAGGTATATAACATCGTTTATTTTATATTTTATATTACATTTATTACTTTCAATAATTGTTTTGTAAAAATCTATACAATTACTATATAACGTACTACACTATAGCCGAGTACACTGGCCTGACCCGGAGGAATTTATTTCCTATTAAAGGGAAAAGGCGACGTCGTCGCATTCCTACCATCGTTCCCGTCATTTTCCCTCTTTGTGTTAGCGCTACTGTCATAACCACCAACGATGCCATTAATGCTAACGAAGATATAGCCCTATACTTTATTAGTTATACCTTTAGGCAAAGGTTTAAGGGAGGGATTACCCTCTTTACAGCGATGTGCGATAATATCGTTGAATTCGTTTACGTAGTATATACGTAGGCTCCGTTTCCAAGCGGTAACAACGGTTGTTGTCTCCTTAATCCGCCGGTTGGCGTTTATTACTAATTAGTATCGGCTTGTTTTAGTTATTTGCGACGATTTGTTTTTCGAATCGCCCCGAACGTTATATTTCGACTAAAGGAAATTTTTAAAATTCGGTTAAAACTTATTGAAAAGCCGGCGAGCGCTTAATACAACCTTAGCCCACGGTCTTAAGACTACCGGATCGGGGACGTACGAGCTATTGGTCCGTTCTTAACGGTGGTAACGAGTCAAGCGGCCCTTACTTTTGTAGTAATCGCTAATAAACTTACCCGCGGCCGCGGATGCGATATACGACACGTAAGACGTGTCTATTAGCAGTTTAGGACTGTGGACCCAAGTATGCCGCTTTAATGTTGAGCACATTGAAAAGGTCTTACGACGTATCCTGGCAATACGAAGTTCGAAATGGCGGAGGAAATCCGCCTCGTGCTCCTTATTTACAGAAAATGGTGTTAAAAGCTTACGAACGAAAAGATTAAAATATACATACCCTAATACAAATACACTAAGTTACGTTTACGGCGTAAAGGGGATCCCACAGATAATGGGGTTTTTATCTATGGAGACAGGATAAGGTTTATAGCCTCAGAAACCCCCTGCTCCTTCCCTTAAAAGCTAAGGAAGAGAGAGGAAAAAGAAGGAGAGGAAAAAGATGAAGCGAAGGCGACAGCGGGGCTGGACGGTAGAGCGGCGGCGGAGCTAAGTGGCGTGGTAGCGACAGGGCTTAACGACATAGCGGCTAGCAGGGTAACGGAGGCGGGCGACGTAACGACAATGAAAAAAATTGTACCCGATAAGGGAAGGCTTTTACTGCTGGTAGTGGTAATATTAGGGGCGGTAGCTACGGCGGCTATGGCGGTGGCGACGCGCCGACGCTTTCGCATTAAATGGCGCCTTACATTTCTGTTTTTACGCGGCGTCTATTCGAGGGATGGGTTAGTATATAGGTATTGGCCAAAGACTTACCTATAAAAATAGTTTGTTTAATTGTGGGGAATAGAGAAATTAAAATGGAGACTTATATCGGCTTAAATTACACACTTTTTTTTAAAAAAAAAAAGAAGTTTTACCTAAACCAATAGCGATAAAACTTTTTATATTAACCTAATATGTAATTACGTAATTACCATTATTCAATCACACTTATGCAATTAACACCTATAATACCGGCGTAATTACCTCTATTAATTACGAAAAGACGTTATTACTAACTATATCACCCCTATTAAACTATATCAATCAATCCCGAACTATAAATACTACTTCAGTTAAACTTTATTAATCCTAACCGAATTTAAAACACCACTTCGGCTAAACTTTACTAATCCCAACCGAACTTATTAATTTAAACATTTTGCAATTAATATGACAACAATACTATTATTACGGAAAATTGCCAAGTTAGACCTTTTGCAATTGATAAAACAACAACACTATTACTACAAAATCTATTAATTTGGACCTTCGTAACTACAACCACACTATCACTATTAGGCTATAAGTACGAAGTACCTACGGAAAAAAAAAAAATTACGTATATGGATATTACTATATACCCTTATAAATAATATACATAGGACAAGTAACACTGTATTGTATTGCGAGGTGTACTCCTGCAGGGTGTACGATAACGTGTTACACTATAGACTGCACTTTTGCAAGATACAAAGTACTTTATACATGAATTGGTTTGGAATGGCTATTCCAGACCGGATGGCAATGCATGGATCGGTCTAGAAAGAGTATTACAGAGTGATAAGCTCTGGGTGGAGGGCTTATAACTCCTCACCTATGGCGTACACCTCTGGATGCTTCTTCTTGGATAATCTTTTAATATATTACAATTACCACTCATTCTGATTACTCTTCAAAAACCTTATGTTCACGTGAATATTATAAGCTTGAGACCTTACCGATAGTACTTTTATTATAAAGTAGTTAGGAAAGGTTTGTAGTATGTAGTAAAATCTTGAAAAGATTCAAGAATACATGAGTTAGGTATTTAATTAATGATGATTTTAATACCAATAACATACCATTAATAATAGACGTATTTTTTTAATATTATGAATCGAAGTTTTCACATATAGAGAGCCACGTAGATAGAATGGCTTTATAATATTTTGAGTATAACGAATTTAACTATAGTGGTTACAATGGCTTATGGTTTTTTTACCTTTTGCATCATATATTTTGAATAGTATAAAAAAATCCTAACAATTGAGAATTTCAAAGTTGGGCGGATTAATTGATATGGTTTACCTCAACAGGTTTTTGATTCATTTATAGAAAGATGATAATACGTATCATTATTTATGAAAGGCATATATTATAACAAAAAGGACGACGAAAAGGAGTATAAACTTGGACCAGTATTTATTACCGTTTAAGTATCGTAAAGAAGAAGGTTTGATTATAATTTGGTTATTACACCACGTAGTAAGGGCATTATCAATACGCTAAGTAAGTTATTCAATTATAACAATCAAATTGAGATTGATGGTTTTTTAACCTACGGCTTAGTTTAATTTGTGTTATTAGTATAGTCTGAAGGGTAAGAGCTGACAATTTTTAAGTCGAGAATAGTTTCTAAAGTGAAGAGTAATATTACGGATTGATAGTAAGTATATAGATTGATATTACGTTTTTCTAGGGTATTTCTAAATTTGTGGTAGCAGAGTAATATGCTATTCAGGATTCAGGCTTTTAAAAGTGTAAGCTAATTAAAATATTGATTAAGGTTATGAAATTGGATTTTAATGGATTGTCAATCCGTATCCATGATATTGACGTTGATTAGTTGTATTTGTGCTTACTTTAAAAGGAATAGACCATTAACTTGATAAAGATTAATAAAGTCAATAGTGTAAAATCGTAACTTTATCTAAAGTAGAAGGCCTAAGCAGCCTATGTAGCAACACTTTGCCAATTAAAGGAATCCTATAATTCATGAGTTGGGGCATAAGTTTAATGGTTTTAAAATAAAGATTTCAATAAGTTAAATAAGTGTATATAGTAGCAAACAAATAATTTGGATAAAGGTATTAATATGGTGCTAGTGGATATAATAACTATAAAGTTGATGATTTTTGCGGATGGTTTTGTTGTTCATAACATCAACCTAACTTTTAAATTAAGTTTATTATAATATTTGTGAATAAAGACGAGTTTGATAGGTGGTTTACAATTCAATAAACGATAACCTCGTTTATCGAAAATTCGTTAAATGTAAGCATATAATCTGAAGCGTGTTATTATTTAAAGTTTATGGTATAATAGCAAGATTCGATATCAACATAGTTACCAACGGCATATTAAAGATTATTATTAGATGGTTAGTATTAATTCTAATAGCGATGGTTATTTACAAGAATTTTCGAATCTTTTACAAGAGCTTGCCTCAACTTGTAATAAAAAATAAAAGCGGTTGATAATATATGTAATAATATTGAAAATTGTATACAAAGTGTAAAAGATAATGAATTTAGACGAATTAATGGTAAAAAATACACTATTAACATTATAATTAAGGTAACTTTTAGTAGCGTTTCAAGAAGTTCTGTAAATAGTAATGAGTCGACTGTTTATATCAAGGGATATTTGGATCGGCTGATATATAATAGTAAGAAATAAAAATGCTCCAATAAACTAGAAAACTATTGAAGTAATGTATATAAAAAGCATATTAAAAACTATTGATAAAAGGTATGGGATTTGTAGTATATAAATCTGTAATAAAAGATTTAAGTGCGGGAATGAAGGAAGATGATGTTTAGAATTGTAGGATGGAGGTCTATACTTAAAGTAGGATTATAGTGTCAACTAATTCAGATTAATAGAGTAATATCGATAGGGAAGGGGGGATTTTTTATGTTACCGTTGATTAGTAATCGACTACACTGGCGCGTATGTACAAAACAAAACATTGCTAGTGTTGAAATAACAGTGAATTATAGTACAGTTATGTTGATTATATTAATTGTGAGTTTGACTGTAGTAATTACAAGTCCAATGCAGTGTCGTGCCTAATTCAATGTGAGGCACGGGCCAAGCAGTTGCTCATACAAACTAGTGTGTTGACCGGTTAACGGTGTTCTAAACTTAGAATAACAACGAACACCACTTTCAATGCAATTAACCAGTTACTTCGACCACGGTTCGAATCGACTACGTTGCAACGATAAAGGCATACCAACATCGAGTGATAAATGTAAAGTTTAGTTTGTATGGGCCGAAGCTCGGCCCGTGGCCTATGTTAAATTGGGCACAAGGCAATTTGATTTGCAGGCCACTGCAATCAACTACTGTACCAACAAAAAGTTAGCACGACGCTTAGCATTCATCACGGTGCTCTCTCTGTGGTGCAGAATTGCGCATGAACAACGCAAGGCGAAAGCTAGAGGGAAAATTAGACTCCCGGTTGGACTTAAGTCAACCCTACATCGGTGGCAGTATGCATACTACGTACAGTATATGACTTGACGGAAAAGTGCCCACCGAGGTAAAATCTATATTAAAGCGTGTGCGTGGCCACGGTTCTTCACCGGGGAGCAGTTTGTATTGATCTGTCCACATGCCCGTTCGTCCATGCCATCCATCCACCAGACATGCACTCAATATGCGAGGCCTGATCGGTTCCATAATGCATACTGTGCGTAGGGACCAGAGAAGGTTTGGCACGTCGAGTCCATGAGAAACACCTCGTCTTGTTTCTTTCCTTGACACTCGACGTATCTAGTACCTATGTACACGCTCCGAGAAACAAGTGCACCCAAAGGAGCACCCAGAGGGCTCCATTCATTATAGAGAGGTACGGATCTGTGCCATCTTCCTTCATACAACATCCGACATCATCATTACATGCCTCCCCTTCCCATCTCTGCTGGTTTTGATTCGCAGACCAATGCTGGTTTCCCGAACGCATCTGCATTGTGCTCTTCGTCCAACCGTGTCGCGGCTGATTCCATGTTCGGCCTGTCTGCATCGTGGAATTCGCCCAAGGTCTCCACCGCCTGAGCTTTGTGGCTTTCAGCCATCGTGTTGCCAGATTACTGGACAGCCTGGTCCTCGTTTGGCCGAGTAGACTAAATCGGCTTCCCGTCACTGGTATTGACGTTGTTCGAGATGTCGACCGTCTCCGTCGCCTTGCCTGTGTGGGGTTGAGTCGCAGGCTGCCAGGCAATGGCCATCTGGCTAGACGTATGCTCGCTGGGCACAGGAGGCTGGACCTCCTTCTCCTTCGTTGCCTGGTCGGCTTCAGCATCTGCCTTCACGGGCATGTCTGAACCGTGGGCTTTGGCCAACGCAGTGGCTGTCTTCACGGGTTGATCCGGGCTGGGCTCAGCCGCCGTAGTCTGCTTCACCCCGTTGACCTGGATTTCGTTTTGGCTGGTTTTGACCTCGTTAGTTACAGTCGGTTGGATCTGCTTCTCGTCGGCCTGGACTTTGTTTGGGCCTGTCGTGGCCTCGCCAGGAACAGCCGATGGGATCCGCTTCTCCTCCTCCTTCCCCTCCACCTCCTCCTTCTTCGAGAGCCTCTCCACCAACACCTGCATCTTTTCCCGGAAGCTCTCGTCGTAGTTCAGCAGCACCGACCCCGGGCGGTGGCTGTCGACACTCGTGCGCGCCGTCGTCGCGCCGCCGCCGCCGG
The DNA here is from genome assembly GCA_038502455.1 of Anisogramma anomala. Taxonomy (NCBI): domain Eukaryota; kingdom Fungi; phylum Ascomycota; class Sordariomycetes; order Diaporthales; family Gnomoniaceae; genus Anisogramma; species Anisogramma anomala. Next base: position 3,513,556 of record JASMMZ010000002.1, on the reverse strand, counting down.
CGCAGTAGTACCACGACCCCGGCCGCGACCCGGGGCCTGCGCCCGAGCCCGTCCAGCCCGACTGCTGGCTGCTGGCCGTCGAGTCGGCCCGCCGCCGCCGCTGTGGCGCCCCGCCCGCCTGCTGCTGCTGCTGCTGCCGCTGCTGCGCGATGCCCTCGAACCGCGCGAGCTTGTCGGCCACGCTGCCCGTCACCTTGCGCAGCACGGGCAGCTCGCGCGCCAGGCTCGGGCTGCTGCCGGCCTTGCGCTCCTCGAGCTCCTTGATCCATGCGAGCCGGGGGCCGCCGCCGGCGGCACCGCCGCTGCGGGTCGAGGCGGTGCGGTGGATGCCGCCGGGCACGAGGGAGGAGGAGAACGACGATGACGACGGCGACGGCGACGACGACGACGATGACGACGATGACGACGATGGCACGGCGGCGGTGGCGGCGGCGGCTGCTGGCAGCGCCGGTGGTCGGGCGGCGGCGGGCAGCAGCAGCGCGTTCTT
>JASMMZ010000002.1:3397721-3512689 GCA_038502455.1 Anisogramma anomala | reverse complement strand
CCCAGCGCGATGCGGATGGGCGCCACGCCGGCGGCGGCGGCGCGCTCGCGCGAGGGCCGCGGCCGGACGGCGCGTCTGCGCGCGAGGATGGAGGCGCCGCCTGGCCGTCCCGCTGGGCCGTATGGATGTGGTGCACCATGGAAGATGGTGGGAGCAGGCGGCGGCGGCGGCAGCGATGGCGATGGCGATGGCGACGGCAACGGCTGGTGCGTGGCCGGGAACGTAAGCAAGCTGCCGCCGGTGCCCGTGGCCTTGCTGAACTGGTCTGCGATGGGCGTCGTGCTCTTGCCGTGCTGCTTCCCCTCGGCTCCTTCGCCAGCAACGCCGGCTTGGGCAAACCAGCTCTCGTCGGCACTGCGAAAAGCCTCGAGCGAGCGCAAGTCAATGTCCAGCCCTGGTCCTCCCAGCGGGTGCCCCGTGAAATCCAGCATGCTCTGTCGGCGGTCCCCCGTTCCCAATGCGGATTCTTGGTGTTCATCCTGCTGCTCATCCTGCTGCTCACCCTGCTGTTCGTCCAGAAGATTCAGTGAAGCCGTGCGCGAGGACCGCGACTCAGTGGACGTCCGAAGTAGACTGGACAGCTTGTCCCTGACCTTGGGCAGGCGGTTCAGATGTCGGCCGTCCAGCACACTCGCCACGGACCTTCGTTTACGGTTGTCCATGGTGGACTCTGTGGTTCTTGTCGCGAGGCTGCCCTCGGGATCGGGCAACGTCCCAATGTTATTGCCACATGCTTGGTGGCGGAGGCCCTGAACGCATTGCCGTAAACATTAAATGTGGATTGGCACTCGGGTCTCGAACAAGGGGTGTTGGCACAGGGTAATTTGAAACTAAATGCGTCGAGTCTCGACGTCCAGACGACAGCCTGCTCTCTGCATTCCAACCTGACAATAGACGCCACGCGGCCAAGTCCCTCCCTCAGCGGCTGTGTACTCTTATACGAGTCTGTATACGACGTACAGCATATCAGTCATTGGGTCCCAGCGTCCAAATGAATCCGTCCGAATCCGGCCAAGCTTGAGACCCACCACATTGCCACGCCCTGATTTCACCGCCGTATTTGATTGGAGGCCTGCCTTAAGCGCTGTGTACGTAGCACTTCCGGCTTGTTGACTCAACTACCCACCGCGTAGGACTAGGACGCTCGGACAGCCTAGTAGATGCGCCATATCGTACGAGACTCACTAGGCCTAGCCAGAAAGCTAGTAGGTAGGTAGGCGCCGAGGATATCAAAGAAAAACGTAGCCGCGGACGCCGGAGAGCCTCCTCTTCGACTTCCATCTATCTCGCTTTCAGCAGGAGGCTGAACAATACGGTAGCAGCGGCCAAACAAAGGCGCGCCAGCATTGAAGGATCAATTCCAGTATGAATCTAACACTTTCTTTCGTGGGTGGGCATCCATTGCCATGAAAGAGTGGATGCATAACAGTGTGACCAAGAAAGTTAAATCCAACACATTGTGCACTTCATCCGTGCTCCTGACTTCCAAAGGCTCCTGCAGCAGTGAGGTCGTTTGATTGGATGTGAAAACTAAATTGAAGGGAATGGTTTTATCATGGTTAATACAATGAACATCTCCATCAAAATATAAGTACCTTACGATACAAAGTCAAAATTCTAACATTGAGTTAAACTTAACATGTGTTTTGTTTCAACCAACAGGGTGGTCAGGGCACTCCCGTTATAACGCAATTTAAACAAAATTGAATTGACGACTTGTTGGAGTGGAGCTTTGGTTTGTATTAGCTTTAATAAAAACTAATATACTTATGTAACGTATTGTTTTGATAAGCGCTGTGCTAAAGATAGTGCAAACCTCTCATTTATACGTTATACAGTGCACTGTTTAAAAACAGAATTCTAGTCACCCACAATTATAATGATCAAATAAGATTACAAGCTCAAATTGGTTTCCCTGAGAATGTTGAGTTGCAAACAGTTGAGAATGCAACTGATTCGTTTTTCTTTTCTTTTTTATTATTATTTCAAATATAACTGCATTTATTAATATAAGTAAGCTAGTAATTTCAAACCTTATAATACATTATAAATGCTATTTTTAAAAATTCGATGTACGTTTCAATTGTAGTTCAACTATAGCAATATTATATCTATAACTTCATGGTTATCACGTTAAACAAAAAGGTTATATAGGTAGATATAAAGAGTAAAAACTTCAATAGATATTAAATAATACATAATAAAAAAAAGCTATATTATAAAAGCTATAATTATAGCTGTTTATAACACGGTTTATTACCGGTGATACTATATTATCAAATGTTTTTATTACTTATAACATTATAATGATATTATAGGGACTTTTTATAATGAATTAGATTTAAATTACATTTTGTTACAAGCTTAAATCCATGCTGATTAGTTCATTACCACATTAGTACTAACTTCTCAGATTACACTCTTTATTCTTCACTCTTCCCTCCATTATAAATAAGTTCATATATATTAACTACACTGATCTTCAACATCTTTAACTCCTAATAGTTGGAATTGTTCTTAAACCAGCTGGCGATCCTTATTCCTAATATTAACTTCTTATTATTTTTATTTTCATGTGCATGTTTCGTTTAAATTTTGCTTGTTTAACCTATTCAGTTTCAAAATACGAAATCTACCATGAAAACTCGCTACCAGTTTTTCACTGTTCTATAAAAGATTCCTTGCCGTATTAGTTTTTAACAATAAATGGATTAACTTTTAATCCTTTTAGTTTTTGTTTACAACAAAAATTTCCTTTTTTATTCCTACTATATCCGATGATATCGTTGCCATTACCCCCATTACTATTACCGCTTCCGCTACCGTTGCCGCTCGTTATACTTCCGTTTCGACCTCTATGTTATAGCCCCTCACGAGAGAAAACTTGGTAACGATTGCCAATTGTATTCGTTTCCGGTACTCCAATTAAAATAGGGTTTACATGTGTTATAATTTGAAGCATTACACACTCTTTGCTTTATTTGTTATAATCAATTTCCATTACATTGTATAGGATATTATATGTTTTATAATATCCATTGTTTACGGCTACGTCCATTAGATTTGCAATGTGAAAACAATTAGCTGCGATTATATTACTCGCCTAGTAAAAACATACGGGAGCTATATTTTTTTCATTGTAATCTCATTACATTATCAAAATTCTCGGTGAATAAAATGGTAAGGAAAACGATATAAGTTAATGTTAACTGACATTTTTAAACTCTTAACTGCAATAACTAAATCATTAAGGTTGTTGGTAGGGCCTTAGATGTTGCAACGTTGCCGATTCGATTGGTCGAAGTAACAATATCATTATAATGTTTAAAGGGTAGATGTATTATGCTATATTTGGCAAACCGCTAACAGGTCTACATAGTAATTTATATAACCAATTACTTCACATATATCCTAGTCTAAACCCAGCACATACTGTATTTAACTAACAATTAATCTAGAAAATCTACAAAACAATACACTTAACTTGAAATTAGTATAATAAACTTTACTAAAAGTGAAGTTAATCTACTATACTACACTTATGTCATGACCCAGACAGCGGTTAGGTCAGGAAAACAGGCCAGCAAGGAAACTACGCCACTGAGACGCCTGAAGTCTAACACATCAGGCGGGGAACATCTCTTATGTCAGCAGACCCAGGGTTAGGGTCAATGCCAAGGATATGTTGGATATGTTTGATATGAGGTTATCTAAGCTATCCAAGGACATGCCAAGGATATGTCGGATATGTTGGATCGGAGGTTATCCAAGCTATCCACATTATACAGTACTGAAGACGTATGAAGGATTGAGGATATAAGGACACGGTCAGCACCACACAGATAGTATTTCCTTCATAGCTCTTCAGTTGTCAATCTAAGTATTCAGTCTACCCTGAATAGCCTCACGGCTTCTGATCATCACTCGCACGAACACAGTCTTGATATTGCACCTTTTGTTACCTCTGCTACCTTACTGCTAACATAAACCCTCTGACACCTTCTATATACTCACGGGTATTTAGTGTGATCATTACAACTTACTACTATTTCAACACCAGTGGCTTTTTATTTTATACGCGTATACTAGTATAATTGACCAATCTTTTTCGATTACTGCTAAATCACACCCACATCAACTAGTCTAATCCCTGTCAATTCCATAGCTAAATTAACTTTAATTGCCTCCATTTGCCATACGAGTCTAAATTCCGACTTCATCTGTTCCCACAAATAAATCTTCTGCTATAAACTTATACAAACCTCTGATTCAAACGTATCAATCTAACAATTCGCTAGCCTTTATTCCCTACCAGTTTTTCAAGTTGCCAAACATCCTTATTTATAAACACGTAACTTAACTTTATCATATAACCTATCAAAGTAGTTTTCGATTCGTATAGTCAACCTATTACTATTTATAAACCTGTTAAGGCCTTTATTTGGCGATATCTTTATTATAACATCAGTAAAATTATCTTTACCATTATTCATTGGAATTACTGAATCTCTCTGCTTTTATAGGTTTTATAAAGTGCCATCATATCAATTATCAGGCGTTTTTCGATAGAAATTCCGAACATTAAAAGGTATTTAAACAGCCTCTTCTAACTGGTACAAATTATCACCGAAATAAATGAAATCTTCAACTGCCTAATAACAACATTAAGTATTTTCTGTAATATTATACCTACATCAAAGTCAACTATTATACCATAAACCTTAAAAGCTAACACGTTTCATGTAATCCTCTTATATTCAACATATATCTAATAAATTAGGCTTTTAACGATATTAAACTCGTTCATTTCTTTATCTTTATTAATAAGGGTTATTGGGAAGCCGACTTAAAACAACAAATTTGTATTATTCATAAAGAAGCCGTTTGTAAAAATCATGAACTTAGTCCTCAATAGGTTAATCAAAACCATATTAATCCTTCGGTTTAGATTTTGCATTTACTATTTCAACCTTTTACTTACCTGTTGAAAGTCTTCCTATATTAATTCTATTACTTATCTTGTAATTAAAAAATTGTAATGGGTCTTTGGTTGGTATATGGTGGTGATATATTTGCTATGAGCGCTTTATTCCAAATACTGTTAGAACTTAATCACATCAGTCTTATTAGTTATATCCAAGTTAATTACTTGTCATTTTTAGCAAAGGATAAGATAGATTTCAACACCAAGTATACAAGTTTATGATCCATTAAAGTCAAGTTAATTACCTTCCGCTAAAATTACGACCGGCTTTCAATTTCAAACCTTTAAATACTTAATCGCTTAGTATTCATATATTACAAAGTTAGCAATTTTAACAAAAAAAATATCGTTAATTTACATACTCCGTAAATTGAAATACTTCTTTTGCATTACTAACAAATACAAGTTTAAAGTTAAAAACCTTATACCTAACTTTGATTTGAAATACTATTAATAAATTAGGAACCAATAGATTACTGCTTTATCCAGTATGTATAGTAGCTTGATACATCGCATTACCGTTCCCTAAAAGTACTTAACCCGTAATCTCTGTGGTAATTCCAGTAATACAATCCGCTGTAAATCGGTTGCTAATTACGTATACACTTACATTATATTGCAGCTATTAAGTGTAAATATCCCTTTGATTTTCTTTAGAAAATCTACTTCCAAAGCAACTACTCAATACCAATTCATTATTTAAATCGTTAGCGACTACGTTAAAATCCAGTCTTTACCCTCATCATCATATCCTTCAACAATTAGGCGTAACTTTTCACACAGCGGCCCCGTAATATTACCCTTAACCTTGTGTATAATTCTCGACCTGAAAATTATAATATTTGGGTTGAAAAGGTTAAATTTAACTTGAGATACAAATTATACGACTCTTCGAATTGAAAATCCGTCAATCTCAACCCTATCACTTTCTCTAGAAATTTCGCCGAAGGTTTTAACAACGCTTTATACCTGAAGCTTTATAACCCAATTTTAATCGTCTTTCTCTTTCCTATTAACCCAAATAATATTATAAATCCGACTCATTATATATTCCTTATCCTCAATATTTCTCCTCATTAGTAGTTGTCTATGTTGGCAGCATTTCATTAATTCATTGATTATAGGAGGAGAAGGATTGTAGTAACTTATTCACTTAATTTAAAATTCTTTTTTATCATCTTTAGTAATCGTAATATAAGGTTTAACCTAGGTTATACAAAATGTCGCAAGGTCGTTAACAATTTCAACAAATATTTTAGGTCTCACGATACGTATATTCTTGTATAGGTTGTCACATTTACTTGGCTCCCGCTATACAAGAACTTTACTCTGTAACGGAAAAACAATCACGTTGATTATTGTAAAATCATTTCTAATATTAAGGTTATTGTTAAATTAACGCCATATTAATTCCTTATACAATTCCTTTAATGCCTTACCATTAGTCACAACTCTCTTCTAAATATTTGCTAATAGTAGAGATTCACTTGTCAGACGTAAATACGCTTCAAAATCCAATAACATTGGTACTAGACCATTAAGGCCCACAGTATTATTCATGCCTTTTACAGTTATTTCAAGGTTTTTTTGCTAATTAGTAAAGCTTTTAATTTTCAGCGTCAAAATATAGTACGCTTTACGAAGTAGTGCGTATACCCTCTATATCTTCCTAGTGTTCCAATAGGTTTTAACAGACACATATTTACACTAAATTTCTATTATTTTAACATCCGCCTAAAACTTCGCCGCTATAGAGTTAATACCAGTATCGTGGATAACGATGATAGGTGAAACTAAGTACATATTAATCCACAACATCTTTAACTTTTTCTACGTATCTTTCGCTGATAAAGACTTTAAAAATCTAGCTCCTTGAAGGAATATTACGGAATGAAAAACGTAAAAAATAGGCTTATTATCGAAAAAAAACCATTAACAAAAATCTCTCGATTGAAATCCCTTTTGTCTTTTAATATAAATTTAAATATTCGGGGGCTTTGCCATATATTTACAAATAACAACAAAGCTTTTCAATCATATTTAAAGAAAAGGTTTTCACGTTTTCGTATACTACGAACTTAAAAACTTTGTATAACCTATTTACAGTTAGGTCGTTAAAAAACCAGTATAATTAACGCATTTCCGACTCTGTCAAATTCAATACCATTGCCTTTAAGCTTTGAAAATGAGATGATAAATACCTCAAATTAGGGGCAAAGGGAAACTTTTGGCTTTTTTCAACCAGCTAGTCATCGTTAACGTTGACGTTGATGATAGGAGTTTTCATTTCTTCCAAGTATATAAGACAAAGAGTATAGGACTTAAAAATATGGAACGTAATTGATTTAATAACAATCCAAATAATTGTTATCCCCAATAACGATAGTTATTTACCTAAAACGAAGCCAACTTTGATCTTGCCAGCATTTGAACGATTGATATCCGTAATGATAATACTTTCATTCTATAATGCTACATACTACAAATAACCTCCTATCAAGTATTTTATTGTCACTATATTTGGCATAATACCCTAAAACATGTGGTCAGTATACCGGTTACGAAATTTACATATATATAATGAGTTAAAAGTTTTACCAAGGTAATGGTAGGGGTTTTCTCCATTTAATTGATGTATAAAGATGTAATCATTCAATTAATAAGCTGCATTAAAAGTAATATCTTCATATTATATGATTTGCATAGAAATATCGTAGTAATGAACAGGTTCTCCACCTTCAAAATCAATAATATAATCCAATTAGTCTTGCCTAAACACAGTAGTTTATTAAGTGTAATATATCACCCATTTATCATTACACTCAACAAAAAGATAATTAGTTAACCAATAACCGAATTTACTACAGACCCAACACCTCTTACTACTATTACAGCAATAATTCTTACGGTCAACATATCCGCTTAAGTCTTACCGTCATTAGTAACGCTAATATAGTTGTAGCTTCCAATCTGAGGGTATTAAACAAAATTTTAAACGCTAAGGCCACCAGTACTTACAATCGACATAATATATCATTACGCGATCTTTTTCATCTAAATCTTGAAATTCATTCACTTAAAAGTATATACCAAAAAATTTTGGTATAAGTACTATCACAATCATAAAAGAAAACCGCAATAAGCTAAAAAAATCTTTTATAGGTGGTATTCAGACGTTATGAGGCGTATTTAAACTTTTTTACACCTGTAACTACTTTCCGCACTTACTTGCAAAGCGTAGCTTCGCCAATATACGCCTTCTCTATTACTTATTATCACAATATCAACTTATTAAATATCTGATTAAATACATACATTAATATTTCCTCCTCTTTCTTCTTAACCATTATCATTATCCACCTCATCATAGAATAATCTGTATAGTATTACGCAAGGTGAAAGTTATATTCCAAGTAGTTCTTCATACCATCATAAATCTCGCGAAACGTTTCTCCTAGCGTTCGGAAAATCAGGTCATAGTCTCGGGCGTAACCTATAAAAATACCAGGAAATAAAAAATAAAACTAGAAAAGAACACCTCTATTTAATTGCAAATATTCAAAAAGAGTATTATCTTCATGTAAAAAAAGCTATAAGGCTTCCCGTCAAACTTCTTTAAGTCATTCTAAATTTTCGCAAAGTCCATAAAAAGCTCATAATTAATATTAACTATTTTAACAAATCTGGGGTAAAGATCGCGATGATCGTACCAGTTGTCGATAATATTTCCTACTATTAACTTAAACTGTAGAGCCTCCGAGTCGCAATAATAAAGGTAATTACTAATTACCTGGCCCGAGAGGTAAAGTCTTATAGTAAAATCTATGGTGAGCTCGCACGTGTAGGATTACCTGACATAGAAAGCTTCACCTTAAAAGATATGACAATTTTGATGGATATATCGATTTTAAAGAAAGAATTAAAGGGTAAAGGAAACTTAGCCGTAAGGAAAATTCTAGAAAACTTAACGATTTTACTTAATTAACCGGATAACGTCAACATCAATACCTCTTATCACATTGGCAGCTATTTCTTTACTCGCTTTATCATCGCTAAAGGCATATTCCGCACTACTACTTAAAAACGCTAAACTACCAAACAAATCAATAGTTTTTTTTATCATCAAGGCGTAAAAATTCTTAACTATGCTTATATTTAAAAGAATATCACCTAAAACATAATTAAAGGCGTTAAGAGTCCTCAACACTTTTTCCCGTTAAGCGTGGGTCTTAATTGTATTTCTCAAGTTAAACCAACTCGTAAAAAGACTCTAACAACTTAAAAAGTTATGAACTAGCACGTATATTCCTCGAAGAATAATCTCTGCCTTTAGCTTATTTTTAACCCACTTGTAAATCGACTTCCATATGTCAAGAATCCAATCGTCAAAATATTTACGAAAGGTTGAAAACGCGTTTGCGTTACGGCAGAGCTCGCTAATATCTTACTCGACAATTTAATAACCGACGAAATCAACCAAGTATCTTTCAATTAAATCTTCATCGACATCCTACCCCCAAAGATCTTTTCTCAATACTTGGAAACAAGGGATTCGAGGGCTTTAATCAACTTCAATAGTTATTAAATAAGTACCATATTTGTTGGTAGGCCTTTATTGGTGCAACATAGTCTATTCGAATCACTGTGATCGAAGTAACTGGTGCTGCGTTGATATTGTTGATTGATGTATGTATTCTAATTTTGATAGACCGCTAGCCAGTCTGCATACTAATTTGTAAGGCCAAACGCTTTAGTATGTGCCCCACTTTAAAGTGGATACCTACTTCACTGCACTTATAGTGCAATCCCACAAACTACAGGCAATTTTATAGTCAGTATAATCAACTTTACTGTAAGTAAAGTTGACTTGACTATACTGCATTTGACTGCTATTCCAACACTAGCGGCTTTTTATTTTGTACCTATACGTCAGCGTAGCTTACCATCAATTGGTGGCAACCTCTGAAATCCCTCCTTAATACGTAAGCTAACAACAAGCTAAACCCCTGTAAATGCCGATCAATCTATACTAAAATCAACCTTAATTACGATTCCTTATAGCCCCTTTTCTCTACCCCTCCGAAGCCTTCATTCTTCAATTCCTGTGTATAGATCTTTCGACACAAACTTGTGTAAATTAGGTATTCCACCACTTACGTACCTTTTACCAGTAGTTTCAACTACTTCCATCGCTATAATTGCCGCTATTGCCCTAGCGGTCCTCCAGTTTACTACGGCAACCCTATTCCTCCACATCACATACCAGGCGGCCCACGTATCCCTCGATTCGTATAATTAACGTATTACTGTTCACAAACCTTTCCAGGACGCTATTAAGGGTAGCTTTGGTAATGGTATGAGTAGGATTATCTTTACCATTAATCCATTGGAACTTATCGATTTTCTGGGTGTTGTATACCTTTTTTAAAGTTATTACATTTATTATTAAACGTTTTTTATTAGTCGTACCCAGATTTAATAGGTATTTGTAAAGGTTTCAGGAGTCGGTATACACCATTATAAGTATCGATTGTAATCCTAACTATTTAGTAACAATCCTTAATATACTATTAATTATTATACCGATGCAAAAGTTGGCCATTAAGCCGAAAACTTTTCAAGTTAATATACTTCTGGTTACGCGTTTATATTAAAGAAATATTTGGTATATAAGGTTTCTAGTAATTGTAAATTATCCCTTAAATCTATCCTAGTTAAGGAATATTATTAGAAAAACATTTTAAAATGAAAAATTAGTATTATTGGTAAATATCCTATTGTAATAATCACACTAAATACCCGTAAGTATATAGAAGGTATCAGAAGGTTTTTGTTATCAAGAAAGTAGCAGAGGTGCTGAGTGAATAATATCGCAACCGTGCAAGTAATGATCAAAAGCTGTGAGGCTATTCAGATGTATAGACTAAATACTTAGATTGACAACTAAAAAGCTATAAAAGAAATGCTATCTTTAGGGTGATAAACGTGTCCTTTTATCCTATGACCTTCATACCATCTTTAGTACTGGATCGTTTGGATCGCCTTTCTATCCTAGCGATCCATCGGCTAACCCTAACCCTGGGTTGCTTACATAAGAGATGTTCTCCGCTTGATGTGTTGGACATCAAGCTATTAATGGCGTAGCCAACTGCTGGACTGTTTCACGACCTGCAGTTGATTCTTGGATCATAATACCCGTCTATAAAAGTCATTAGCTTCACTTTAGTCGAATTTACAAAACCCTTATTAACTCCTCGTTTTACATTGTCTATTTATCACTAAATCCGTTTATTCAATTTGTTGAAATCTTCGATTTTTAGGTCTTACACCTATAATATAATAAAAAGGTTATACGATACTTTTAATTAATATAATGTAACTATATAAGCCATACCTGCTCTTTTCTTTAAATATATCTTTAATTTCACCTCGCCGGTTTTATAAATAATTGTTCGACTTGTAACTTACTCCTTTGAATGTAGGCTAATATAAATGCCGCTTTTAGCCTTAATACCATAAATGTGGATTAATTATTTATTAAAATTGAGTTATATATTTTCGGATAACGTTTCGATAAGCTTATACTTTTCAAAGCTTAAATCTTCGATAGCAAGTTATTTCACATCCATAAACCTAATGTTGCTGAAGAAAAAGGTATCATCCGTTTACATACCTACGATGCCAAAGTTTTTACTTTTTATAATCAGTAAATACGGGTTAAAAATTAAAGTCTTTATAGTGAGCCTATTTTTAAAGTACGCCTGGTACGTTAGAAACTAGTAAACGCCTACTTTAGCCAGTTCATATGAAAGTTAGATACAAAGAATTATCGTATCAGCCGGAAACTAATCCTTCAATTTTTTTTAGTAGTTTTAGTAATATAATCTATTAAAAATTGGTGGCAAACTACCTATATGTTCACGTAATATCCCAGTTATTCATTGTAAATTAACCTTTTGCGCCAGTAATTAAGCTAGCAGTAATATTAATAATCAAACATTGACTGGTTTTCTAAATTATAAGCGATTAAGTAAGGATTTAATCCTCATGTTCATCACCGTATCCTCGAACGATTAGTCGTAACTTTTCATACAGCTCATCCGTAGTTTGCTCTTAAACTCGTAAATTTTTTTGGATTTAAAAATAATCACATTTCAATCTTTAAATTACGTCAATAGTACAAATTATACAACCCCTGGTAATGAAAAGATATTAATTTCTAGTTGGTTATTTTCCTTGAAGGGTTTACCTAGTTCATTAATAATATTTTCAGCACGTAACTTGAGGGTAAAATTTCCCTTAAACTTTTTCTTTCAAAATACCCACGCTGTTATATACGCCCTACTAGTCTTATAATTCCTATCGCCATCTTCCTCTTCAATATATATCCTCCTTTAAAGTGGTCTTCTACGTCTTCACCGTTTTATTAATTTATTGATAATCGGCTTCGAAGGGTTATGTTAACTTATTCGCCTAATTTGAAGGTTATCGATGTCAGAACTTTTCATAAACTCAAAATGTCTAAAGGATTTTCAGTATAATTTAACTTATATAACTCGAAAAGTTACAAGGCCGTTAGTAATTTTAACTATTACGTTTAAATTAGTAATACTTAAGATTTTATACGGTTCATCTAATTTTCCTGGCTCATGTTACATCAAGACTTTACCTTAAAGATGAAGTAATAATATGTTTATTGTTGAAGGCACATTCTTGATATTAAGGGTATTATTATCCAAACAACATAATAATTTCTTTTTTAGCTTTTTTAAGGCTTTGTTATATGCTATGGCACGTTCTTAGGTGCTTAATGAGGGTGGCGACTTAGTTATCATACGTAGGTAGGTCCTAAATACGAGCAAAGTTAGTATAGATCCATTAAAACCTATAATATTGTTTAAAACGTTAACCTTTATTTAAAGACTTATTTCTTAGTTCATAAAGCTTCTGATTTTCGGTATAAAAATATCGTAAGCCTTTTCTAAAAAAGCATTTGTTTTTTGAGTTTACTAATACCCTAGAAAACTTTAACGAAAACTTATTGATACTAAATCCTTATCGACTTGATATTAACTTAAAATTATATTGTAATAAAGTTGGTATCGATATCGTAAACTAATACGTTGAGTGGCCTAAGGTACATATAAATTTATAAAATACGTAGTATTTTCCATATTTCTTTTTCCGTAATGGTTTTAAGAAACTTAATACTATAAAACTCCCTAATCGAGTTTATAACATATAATAGTAACTTGTTTAGGTAAAATATGTTTACGAAAACTTTCGAGTTAAAATTTTAGTTTTTTCAAACATGAATTTAAACCTTAAAAGATCTTAGAAGTATATTTAATAATAGTAGTAAAGCTGTTCGATTACTTTTAATATTAACAAATCCATATTTTCGTAATTCGTTGCCTTCAAGACCTTATTAAGCTTATTGATTTCCGGATAGTTAAAATTAAGATGTAATTAACGAAATTTTGCTTTCGTTAAGTTCGATATCATTACTTTTAACCTTTCAAAGTAATAACAGAGATACTCTTATTTAACGTTAAATAAAAACCTTTTATCGGCTTTAACTTATATTAGTTCGTTAGTTTTAACGTTAACATTAATACCGAGGTTTTTTATATATTTGATATAAAAGAGAAAGAGGGCAGGGGATTTGAAAACTGAAAAAAAAAAAAAGAGTTAACTATAATTTTAACCGTTGTCGACCCTAATAATAATAACTTTTTTTTCCAAAACTAAAATTAACCCCAACCTTACCAACATTCACATGGTTAAGTTCCGTAATAGTATTAGTATTATTTCTCAGTATGATGTATTACAAAAAACCTTTTATTGAGTTTTTGTTTGTCATAATTCTATAAAAGACTTATTTCGCGTAACGGTTTTAAATGGTAAATAGTTATATAGGTTTAGGGTTTTTAACTTGTAAGGCGGTATAATAAGTTATGGTCAGCTAGTTATTTTATTGCTTCCGGGCTAATGCCGGTGTTAATATCTTTGTACCAGCCGATAACCTTGAACTCATTCACTTTTTCCTTATCTTTACTTATTTAAAACTATATAAATTGCTTAATGTAATCCTAATTAAAAGTAAAGGGAAGTTTCGTGTAATATATTACCCATTTTACTCTACATAAGTCAGTAATATATCGTCTTCATCAATAGCCTTGTTTGCTATAAATCCAATATATTTTGAAGTTTGGGGTAAATTTATTCAACCGGCTTATTGATTTTAATCAAAAGGGATACCCTCTTTTGTTGGTGGAGGTCCGGGCCTTTTATCAACTGTATTAAACAGGCCTTTTATACCTTCGATTAATATAATACGTGTAAGAAGCGTTTTCTTGTTCTTTACTAAATTCCGGAACTTAAGGGTATATACTAAACGAATTAAAGACTCGAGTAGTTGCGGTTGTCAACGAGAAACGCAATTGGCTAAAAAAATCCTTCTCAGGTGGTATTGGAGTATTGGAGGGCGTATTTAAACTTTTTGAAGCTCGTAATGGCTTGCCAGACCTATTGACTAAAGGTATATTTGCTAGCTTTTAAATTCCCTATTACTTATTAGAAAATTATTAGCCTATTAATCATTTAATTCAAGATATATATTTTACTCTCCGACCTTTTTTGAAAATTTCACATATAGGACTACTTGATAATATTTCAATCGGTATGGTATTAGGTAAGATTAATATCGTATTCAAAATAACCCTTTGACCTATGATAGATTTCGCGGAAGAAGAAACAATTCGCTAAATACCGGAGATAATAATATTCGGATTGACCGGTAGAGATACTAGAAAAAAACAAATGAAAACCTAGTAATTTGACCTGCATCTGGCGTCAAATGTTAAAAATAGGCGTAACTTAACGTCGAGAAGGTTATACAGCTTACCGTTATACTTCTCCTTTCATTTCTAGATCTTAACGAAAGTAGTAATTACTATAAAATCCGTATTCATTATAGAAATGCATTAAGTGTTATGGTCCAACCTAAGATGGTAAGCCAAGGAGGTGCCAAATAAGATTTACTATTGAGGTTCGGAGGAAGACTAGAAGGGGCTACCATAGCCCAATATGTAGGGCCCTTAGGCAGGGCCAATACTCAGCCCGTTACGTGCCCTTATACGTGCCGTGCACAGACCGTACCATGTCCGTATACTGACCATGTTCGGTCTGTACCTAGACCGTGCCCTATTCGCATCCGGGCTAGATTTAAGCTGAACGTTACCTATCCCATTACGTGTATAGTTAGGTAACTTATAGGCTTAATGGCTAACGGCTTAATTTTAAGATATACCCTATTTTCCCCGAATGTTATAAATGTTACGATGTATTTTTAAATAAATACTGGATGCGGGCAGCATTTACCTAATACGCGAATCGAACGTAAGCCGGTAATACTACGTTTAATATATCGTATACCGTGTCAGCCGACTTACCTTATATTGCCGGCACCGTATAATATATCTGTTAACGCGTCGTATAAGGTATCTTTTTTACCATCGACGCCGTATAACATATCTATTAACGCGTCGTATAAGGTAATTTTTTTACCTCAGGCGTTATATAACGCTTCCGTTAACGTATCTTGTAAAGTTATGTTTTTACCTTTAGTATCGAGTAACGCGCCCCATAAAACACGCAGCCTTTACCGAATCCAGTCCGCTAATTCCTATGAATATAAACGTCCTTACGTAATTTCCAAAATTTTCTCCTTTTTCCATTTTCATTATCACCCCCATTTTTTATTAATTACACTTATTATAACCTTTTTAACTTTCCCTTATATATATTAGCCAATTATTCGCGTTAATATATTTAAGCCTTTTTTTCCCAAGTTGTCATTATAACCAACGTGTATAACGGTTTTAGTTTAAGTTACGTTATCGCCGGCGCCCCCGGAAAGAATAACGAGCCTCCTCGTAAGGTAAATTACTCTATTACTTACTAATACCTTACTATTAATTACCTATCGTATTCCTTTCACGATATAAAATATTTTTTTCATGTTTAAAAATAATGAAAATAAGAATAAGTTTCCTTAGTTATAGGTTCAAAACTTTTTTTCATTTTACTTTTAAGTTTATCAAGTATACCGATATAGCGTATATTGAAAGGTTTATAATAGGTAAACTTATAAATAAGTTTTAAAAAAGGCCTAACCGTTAATTAACTTTTTTTCGTAGTATATTTAAAAGATAAGTTTCCTTATGGCTTTTTCTGGTTTATGTGCTTTTTTAAATCAGTTTATTATTACGATAAAGAATAAGTGTTATATCTCATTCTTTACGCATCAACATTAAATAGATATCCCGGGTTATCGACCCGTTTTTACCCACTCTTTTTTAATTAGTTAATTAGTTTCCCTGATTTCATAATATCGTTCGGGCGTAATGAGTTTTTATTATGCTGGCCATATAGGCCGTTATTTTGTGATTATACGTTTACGTCGCTTTTTTCTTTCGGGTTGGCTTTTACACCAGACCCTTTCGTCGCCTTTCACTATGTCGTCAATTTATAAAAACAAAACGCTTTCGATGAACCGGGTTTTGACGTATAACGTTTTTTTTCCCGGCCCCTTTTAACTACCATCTAATACCCTTTCGTAATTTTAGCTTAAAAGGCTAAAACAATACAATTAGCTAAATTATATCTCTCATAATTAATATAGGTAACGATTTATAAAATATTATAAACGATGTTTAAAACTTAATTATATAATTCCCGATTTAGTTTGAATTTTATTTATTAACCTTATATAAAAATGAAATAATCGGGCCAACCATAAATGGACGTAAGATTGTATCCGGGTTAATTGCGCTATCTGTGTCTAAATTAACGTATTATAGTTTTTAATAACCCATTTGAAGGGTTACTTCTCCCGCCTCGCTCCTTACCTCATTTCTTATTAGTCGTTATTTTCGACTATATTTAAAGTTTGTTTTTTTAACGTTATCTTTTATCATCAACCTTTTTTTACATCCGTCCCTCCTCGTATTATCTGTTATCGGATTTTTCCAACGCCCGCCTCTTTTTGAGTTATCCGCCCTCTTTAACGTTGCCTCGCATACATCCCACCTTTTATTAAGCCCTTTTTTCGGCGTTTACCGGTTTTCGCTATGCCTTTTACCGTTCCTCTCCCCTAATATCGCTTAATGCTTAAATCTAGTCGTAATAAAGCCCCCAACATGAATAACACCGGTATTCGTTAAAATTAAATTAATATAATAAGAATAAGTAAGTGGATTTTCGTTAAAATATGGTAAAAGTCGTTTTACGATCGGTTATATATCTGAAAAAATCGGGTAATATTTACTTAACTTTACCTACGGTATTATAACTTTATTGAATGATATTTTTTTATTTATAAATAAAATATTTGTTGTGGGTATCGGTGGTTTATTTCGTGTTTATCGTTTACTATAAATTTAATGTCGTCACCGAAATACTGGGTTATTGTAAACGAAAATATTTTTTTATTCAGTTTCGAATTTATTTAAAGTTATAATATATTAATAATTCTTCAACAATTCCTATTTCGGTTTATTATAATCTTTTTACTCAATTAATACATAGTAAATCTCACCCGTTTTCGTTATGATTATAAATTTATTTTACACCTTAAATTCATCGTATTTACCGTCCTTTATATAGTTCGTTTTAAAAACTGGTTCGGGACGAATATCGGATAAAATTTGTAAAAAAAGGGAGCTCGAAGCCGTATTCTCAATTAAATTTATATAAAATACGGGATATTTTTTTTATTAAGAATGTTCAATACAATATTTAATAGGTTCGAATTATTAATTACTAGGTATTAATTTTAAAGTTAAGCAAAATTTTTACTCTGCGATTTATCTTAATATTACAAAAGCTTAATTAAATTTAGTTTCCTATTTTATATTATTTCGCCGAATATTATTTACGATTCGTGTTATGACCCAAGTACGTTGGCGGATCAAAGAACAGGCCAACATGCAGCTGAGCTACCGAGAGCCTAAAGTCGAACACATCCAGCGGGGAACATCTCTCGGTGATCCTCAGTGAGCACCAGTGAGCCTCAGTGTGTACCGGTGAGCCTCAGTAAGTACCGGTGAGCTTCAGTGCTGAAGATGGTATGAAGACCATAGGCTATAAGGACACGGCCATCACTATATAGATAGTATTTCCTTCATAGCTATTCAGTTGTCAATCTAAATATTCAGTCTACACACCTGAATAGCCCAACGGCTAATGATTATTCTATAGCACGAACAAACATCTTCTGATATTGCACCTTTGTTACCTCTGCTACCTTACTGCTAACATAAACCCTCTGACACCTTCTACTTACTCACGGGTATTTAGTGTGATCATTACAATTCGCCACTGTTTTCATTCATTATTGGATATAAGTTATTATCGCTTGGACTAATTTTATCCCTTCGCGTAAAAAAGTTAAAAACGTAGTAATTTACCTCGTTAAACTGGTTAACAACTTTGTATCCCTGATTACCCTTAAAATAAGTAATATTTTATATTTATTAACTAAACGATTCGCGTAAAAGCCGATAATCTTCGACTTCCGTTTTTTTAATTTAAACTAATAAACGGATAAATACTAAACTTAATCGTTTTACAAAAAGGCGATAACGATACGTAAATATTTTTTTTAATATTTTGGTTTATCTGCTTAATACCGCTATTTATTTATAAGTGATACGTAGTAAATAAAAGTTATTCGATTTTTACTAGGGAATAAAGTATCGTTCAAAATATACCTACCTCATTCGAACCGTGGTTACTAATAATAAAAGTTAAGAATTTATAACATCTCTATTATATATTTCGGAAACGCTCCGTATACGTATAGGTAATTATAAATTATATAGTTTTTAATGAAATAAATTTGAAAAAGCGTTTCGTAATAATTAGTAAATATTGAAGGCCGTTATTAAGAATTAATAAGTTAACTATAAAGTCGCCCGAAATATACACCTTATACCGGTCGAAAATAAGGAGAATTTAAAAGAAGACTTACCATAAAATACGACGAAATTTCGTTTCATTATATTACGTATATATTTGATATAAACGTCGAATATTTACGAATATTTCTTTTGAACAATAATCTGGTTAAAAGACGCGAAAGAAAGTATTTTACCTGGATAACTTTTATTAGGCGAGTTATGGGTTTATTATAATGTTATTGTTATTCATAATTTTCAATTCAGTAACTAGAAACGATTACGGTAACGTAATATATTTTACGGGTTAATACTGTAATTCAAAATTTATATTAATTATTTTACTTCAGGTAGGAAACACCTAACGATTTTGGAAATCGCTTAAAGGCGAACCTGATATAACGGGTCGTTTATTATTCCTTAGTT
This sequence comes from Anisogramma anomala, assembly GCA_038502455.1. Classification (NCBI taxonomy): domain Eukaryota; kingdom Fungi; phylum Ascomycota; class Sordariomycetes; order Diaporthales; family Gnomoniaceae; genus Anisogramma; species Anisogramma anomala. Next base: position 3,493,318 of record JASMMZ010000002.1, on the reverse strand, counting down.
TTATAATTTCGTCAATATACCCAGGTTCCAAATAAAGTAATTACTTGGCGTTAACGACGTCGGTGAGTTTAACGCGGGCCGGGCCCGTAACAATACCACTGACGCTGTCGTATTAAAATTTACTCACGTTATTTTCGATAATAACCTGGATGGATGTCGAACTCAGCATCGTATCGCCTTTAACGACTTTTCGAAATCCCCCGAACCCCCTTTAAAATATATATTGTCGTAATCTAATAATTAAGCCTTCATTTCGTTAAATTTCTTTACTTAACCCACCGTAATTAATATTCCTTCAATATGTAAAATTATTAATATTACAGGAAATATAATGATGGAAATAGGCTAAAAACCCCGCATACAAGGCTTCTTAACCTCTGGTTTATTTTATAACCTACAAGTTAATGTATCTGGGCGGACGCTTTAAGTTAGGGGCTTATACCTTAATTAATATTCAAAAAGAAAAAGGACCTCGGCTTATATATTTTAACGTTCCGAAATTTAATCGTGGTAAATAAAAATACTTCAATTCCTCATAATTCGTTGAAATCGTAAACGGTATAAGGGTATTACGTAACTCGTAAAATTACGCTTTTAAATAAAATATTACCGCGAGGAATTCCTTATCGTAAATTATAAAATTACGTTTCGTATCCATTAATCGAATGGAGTGATAAACTATTAACCTTAAAATATTATTTTCGTCCTGTTACGACAAATACTCTTTTAACGCCGTTTCCGAATAATTAGTTTTCACTATTATTAGCACATTGAAATCTTAATATACCACAATTGGTGTCGTAAAAAAGGTATCCTTCAAAGTTTAAAATATTAGTTTTTCCTGTTTTATTTAAGTTTAACAAATACCTTATTTCGTTTAATAGACTAAATAATTCGATATCTTTAAGAAATTACTAATAGAATTACGATAAAAGTTAATAAAACCCAAAAAACTTCGAACCTCTCGAAACGTACGTAATAACTCCTATTCACGAATTACCTAAATATTTTCGAGGTCGGTCCAAATACTCATTTTAACCGTTAGAATAAAGTTTAGGTATTTTAACTTTTCAATTACGAATTCGTACTGTTTTAAATTTAAATTTAGTCCCGCATTACTAAAACGTCTTTAAACTATACGAACTTTCGTTATATTGTTTTATTTAATACCCTCCCCAAATGAACTAAGAGGTTTTCTTCAAGTAAGTAATAACAAAATCATTAAAAATACACACCATTATATAATTAATGTATCGCTAAAACGTCGCCTGCGCTTCTGCCAATTTAATAGTGGTAACCAGTTATTTAAATAACCCGAACCGCGTATAAAACGCCGTTAATTCCTTTTACCTAAATGTTATTCGAATACAATAAAATACCGTTCGAATATTAAGTTTCGTAAATTATATGAACTTCGATAATATACATAAAGTCTTCTTGATTAAATGTAAAGGAAAACGATTTTACTTTGTGATTTTATTCGATACTCGATAATTAATATAAAATCGTTATTCTCCTTTTAGTGCACGAATTATTAATACCGGCGTCGCCGCCGAGAAAGAGCTCGCCTAAACTTAACCTTTATTTACTAACTTCGTAACTTATCGTCGAAACTTAAAAAGTTAATCTTGTAATATAAACTATAATAGCCCCTAAGGTGGTTTTCATAAAATTTATTATCGTTTAGTATAATATAAATATAATAATCGAATTTTCTTTTTTTAAAAAAGTAAGGTTTTAACCTTATCTTTATCCAATAGATTACGAAATATAACTAATTTCGGTAAAAAACACAATTATTTTTTCCCCTTAACTGTAGTCGTCGTCGTTAATTATAAAATCCGTGTTATCTCGTTAAAGCTTATAATATAAGTTATTCAAAACGAGGTATTTTTATGTTATACCTCTTGATACGAACGTTACGTTAATTCGAGGAAAATAAAACCAATTACGCTTTATGTATTTCACGTTTGAAGGCGTATCGATATTATGTCAATAACTAAGCCTTTTAAACTTTAAATTAATAAAAGTCTATTGAACACGTTTTAAGTTACCTGATAATATCGTATCTAAAGCATTTCAAAAAATTATATCCTTCGTTATTCCGGGAATAATATATATTAATATCGGGTTCGACTATTTATTAATATTTTTATGTAACTTAGCTATTTAGTTAATACGCCTTTTTTTCCGTAACCCTTATATCGTATCAAAATTTCGCTGATATAACAACCGAATTTATATCATACTTAACTATTATATTAAAACCTCATTTATAATATAATAATATTTATAGTTAATCGATGTAAATATCTAAAAAGTAGGTGTTATTAAAAAGTATAAGGATAAGAAATGGTTTTTCGTTTATACGTATTTTAATTGATTAAACTCCTTTTTACTCGATTTTATAACTACATCGTTAAGGTAATAAAACCCTTAAACGAAACTATGTCTAAGAATTAAGCTTTTCCCGTCGCCGTTAATGAGAAATCTTCCTTTACCTTTTTAACTTAGGCCCTATATACCTGTATATAAGGTAATACCGGGTGGAAGTTGTAGTTATATTAATAATAGTCCGGTAAGCTATAACATACGTAACGTTTCAAAACAAACTTAGTTTAATGTTTCTTTATTGTCGTTTATGTCGTTTTACATCCTGGGTTTTAAGTACGTATCAAACAGATTTATTAAAATAATTAACCGCGATATAGAAATAATTAGCTGCGATTACTACAGCCCCTTAACGAAAGCACTTAAAAAACGTAAACTTTTATTATAACTATATTACTATCCGGCCATTAAGTTTAAACGTGTCCCTTTAGTTAACGATCAAAATGCCGCTTTAAGTTTGAATACTTTAACCTGTTGGCGAATTTATAATGCTTTTTGAGGGTTACGATATAATTTACCCGGTTAACATTTACCGTAATAAATTTGTCGCGGATACGTGACGATACGCGAAAGCGTAAGTAACTGTACTTTACGGTCGAGATATAATTTAGATCGCCTATTTAAATAAAAGTATTTCGAACCTAAAATCGAATGGTGCTTATAGGTTTTTATTACTTATAACCAAACTTTCGAATTTAACTAATGTTTTATCCGCGCGGTAAAGTTCATCGAAAGCCGCCTCAATATAATCGAAGAACTTTTTTATATTATACCTACCTTCGTATCCTCCAGTTTCATAATAAACTATAACCACCTACTTTACCGCCGCCGTATAATATCCCTATACGTAAAGAAATACATACCGACTTTCTCCGATTTATATTTGACTCGATTTTAATATAAATCAGATCGTTTAACGAGTTGTTGACTAAATAAAAATGAATCCGTCAAATTAAGGTTAGTTATATCGTTTTTGTTCGCCTTAAACCGGTGAAAACCTAACGTAAGTCGCGGTTAATTCGGTTTTGAATTATCAAATCTTCGCGACAACTTAAGCGAAATCAAACGTAAATTCGATAGTTAAAGTCAATTAACCCAGTTATTGCAGTTATTTAACAGCCGATGCGATGTAACTTACGGTATTTTGTAAATAAAAGATATCGATTTAAGTTGAACTCGAAAAAGCTGGAGGCATATTTATGAAGATAAAAAACTAGGTATTCGCCGACAGTCTATCTTTTCCGATAACGTTAAAGTGTAACAACGAATCATTAACTTTTATTATCCATTCGTTCATTATAAGTAATATTCCTTGGAAAAAAATGAAAAATGAATTAATAATATATTATAATCCGACTTACGATAGTAAACCAAATAGGTATTAAATGGGAATTATTATTAAGGTATGAAAGAAAACTAAAAAAGGCTATCGTGGTATATTGTATAGAGCCATTAGGTAGGGCCAATGCCCAGCTCATTACGTGCCCTTATACTTACCGTGTACGGACTATACCCTATCTGTACACGAACCGTATCCGACCTGTACTTAAACCGTACCCTATCCGCGCCTAGGACAAGCCCAGGCCGGGCGTTACCCCTCTCGTTACGTGTATAATCACGTAACCTATAGGCTTAATGACCAATGGCCTAAGTTCATAATATTAAGTGGGAAATGGGATATATTGGTCGTAAAGATCTTCCATATCTTTTGGCTAAGAGAAAAACGATAGTTATTAGTGCTGGTGGGTAAAATAGTTACCTAAAGTCAAATATAAAGAGAAAGCCAATAGTTGTACCCATAGTAGGCTCGCGCGTAAAGCTGTTTTTTTCTTGATTTAGCTACTGAAATCAAATGTATTAAAAATCTTAGGAGAAATGGATTTGAGGGTTTCCGTCGCAAGAGACTTGATAATAATCATTTTGGTGCTAAGGGGTCCATCGAGATTCCTACTCAATTAATTGGTGGGCTTAAGGGTTTACGTGGTATAGGTTAACTAATTCTTTACGTCTACTTATTTAGGCTTAGGTAGGTTTTTACGAACGTATATATGGGCGTTAATGGTTACTATCGCCAGTAATTCTTTTGACCCTAACTAAGGTCTATTAAGGGTCTTTATCCGTGGCGTATTCATAAAATGGGTTAGCTAGATTATCTTTTTTCCCTTTCTTCGCAAAAAATTCCACCCCTCTATTAAATAATTCAGTTTTTACTCTTATCTTTACTTGCATATCCGCCTTTTTTCACATATCTAAACTCTAATTATAAAACTAATATTAAAAATAGTTAAGGGCACTAAGGCTACGGTTGGTTCCGGTAATATTTAAGTCGAGTATAAAGCGGTCGATTACGTTGAGCAAATATTTTGGGGTAAAGTTTTTAATAGTATTGGTAAACTAAAGCTTTTTATCGTGGTGTTTTTCGAAGATAGCGCCGAAGATAATAATTACCTCCTTTTTAACGGGATTAATAAAGACATCTATTTCAATATGTTTTAAAGCCATCGTAACGTTTTGGTTGGTATAAGGCTTACTACTTAACTTAGCGATCTGAGGACGTAAAGACTTGGCGATTTTAAGGCGTATGAATTTAACGATTCAACGTGAAGTCTTGCAACATAGCTTTTTTGACGCGACTTGGTATTTTTCGTTGGAAGTAGCGATTTTAACGATTAAATTAACGTAGGAAGAAAAAAAAAGTGATTTAAGGTGGTGGGTAATAGGTTTGCCGTTGAATTTAGTGTAGGTTAAAGGTCGTAGGACCTATTCGTTTTTACGATTTTCAGTAGTAGTACCTGTAGTATTAGCCTCAATAGTACTAACTTATCCGTTTGCCAATTTGCCAACTTAGTGATCTTTGAAACTTTTAGGCAGTTAATCTTAATGCTTGTAGGAAGGATAAAAAAAGATTTCTTTGTATTTTTGAAGAGCGATACTGTCGCTTACTTATAGACTACCACGAATAGCTACACAGCCTATAGGTCTTCCTTACTTGCTGTCGCAAAAAACTACATAACGTATAGGGGCCCTTCATAAAAACATTTCCTCTACTATGCCTAAATAAAGCGTAACAACCACAAAGAAGCTTCTTTTTCTACTTAACCAATATATGCTTAGTCTAATAAGCACTGATCAGTGTTGGTAAGCATTTATCGTTGCAATGTAGTCGATTCGAATTATTGTGGTCGAAGTAACTGGTGCTGCGTTGATATTGTTGATTGATGTGTGTATTCTAAGTTTGGCAGACCGCTAGCCGGTCTGCACACTAATTTGTAAGGCCAAACGCTTTGGTCTATGCCCTATTTTGAAGTGGGCACCTACTACACTACACTTGTAGTGCAGTCCCACAAACTGCAGCCAATTTTGCAGTCAGTACAATCAACTTTACTTCAAGTAAAGTTGACTTGGCTGTACTGCATTTGACTGCTATTCTAACAATATTAGTATTTTAATTGATAAAGAACTTAGTTATAGAAAGACTTAATGATTCGGGACGTAAAAACTAAGTAATACAATGTAAAGTAGCACGACAGAACGTAATGCGAATTAACAATTCTCGATATTGTCACTCAAAACAACAATATTAACAATAAAATTAGTTTAAAGAAGAGTAGGAAATGAATGAAGGGGAAAAATTAATATTTATTGCAAAAAATGATATAAAGAGTAAAGTTGAAGGTTGTTTATTATTACGAAATATTTTACGTAGAAATTGGTCGTTTTTACAATAATAACACCCGCAGTAATACTAACTTAACCGTTTGCTAACATATTGATTTAAGACATTTAGCAGTCAATCTCAACACTTTTCTTCCAAATAAATCTGGTAAAAATTTCTTAATATTTTCAATAACAACACCATCGCTACCTCCAAATTGCCGAAAAACCTAGTGCAGCCCAGAAGTCTTCTTTCCTTACTGCCGTAAAAACGAACAAAATGATAAAGGAACTTCGAAAAAATATTTTTTCTACCTTACCTGAACAAAACAAAACTACCAGAAAGTACCTTATTCTTCTACTTAGCTGATCCACACTAAACCTAATAAACATTAATCAATAATTATAAGGTTTTAGATGTTAAAACGTTGTCGATTCGATTAGTCAAAGTAACAATAGTATTATAATAGTCAAATAGTAGATATATTATTCTAGGTTTAGTAGATACCTAACCGGTCAGCATATTAATTTGTATGGCAAATTGCTTGGCTCATGCAGTAGTCTAATTCGAGCGCATACTATACTTGACTTGCAGTTAATATAATGGACCCTTTTTGGGTTTTATATAATCGCGGTACGCGAATATTTACCTTGAGGAAACCCTTAACCGTTTTGATGTTTTTCCTTAATAAAGAGTTAGATAACGCTAACATCAATCACTTATACCGCGTTGGTGGCCGCTACTTTATGTACATTTATTCTGCTGAAAGCGTATTCTACGTTACAACAGATATTGATTAGACTATCAAACATATCCAAAGCTGTCCCTATTATAATAGAAATTTAAAACCTTGTCTAGAGATTACCTGTAGATTACCTATAATGTATATAGCGATAATCTTTAATAATAGCCTTTCTTTTTCTTTTCGAGTCTTAGGCTAGAGGATCTTAAAGGAATTTATTCATTCGGGCTCAATAGAATAGGGTATTTGATAGGTTCTTCCTTTTATATAAGACAAATATCTCACGGTTACGAAGGTTTATATTCAACTTGCGCTAAACTATCTCAAGTGTCTTCAATCTATATTTGAATGGTTTAATCGCTAAAACATTGCTATAAATATTGAGAAGTCAATATAATTCAATTGATATTTTTGGGGCTCTAATCTAATATAAAATGGTCGAGGTAATTAATTCAATATTTTCCCCTTAAATTGGCGTCAATATCTTGAAACTTAAATTTTTCTTCATAATATCTAGTAAAAAAGGATATAAGTGTTTCGATAGTCTTTATCTTTGAGTTTTCCGATACCAATTTTATATCTTGGCTAACAAGGTAAAGATAGGTTCGGTAGGATCTGAATGTCGTAGTAAGAAAGCAGAATAAATTGTTGTTTAATGAAATGAAAAATTGACGATTTAGGCGTAAAATTGCATAACGTGGTTCTTAATTGTGACTTAACGACTTTCATATTTTTTGCTTAATGTACCGGTTTTGAAATATATACTAGAGTATTTAATTGACGAATCTGTAATACAAACGAAATAAAAATAGGATATAAGGTTCCTTGTTATAAGTTATGAGATATTTGTCGTTTAAGTCATTATTTAGTATGGGCAGTAGTATACTGAACGATTTGCAATTTATGATTTTTAACAATAATAATTAAAACTTAGTTGTTTGCTAACTGTAGGGGTCTTAAAAATTGGTAGTCGTTTTTTGACGATTTGAAGCTCTTGACTCTCTATCTTTATGTTTTTTAAAAAAGGTTAAACAATCATTGCTTATTGTTTTTGATATAGATACCAAAGCCATCTTCAAATTACCGTAAAACCTTCACTATGTTAAGATTTTGCGACTTCTTTAATTGGTACGGTTGAGTTGGAGGCTTGTATTAGCTTGTAGAAAAAAACTTGTTTATAGAAATTAATAAAGTTGGGACTCAGAGCCGTGTCACAAAGAGAGATAATTGAAGCCAATTTGGGTACGAATGTAAACTAGAATGGACAGAGGTCTCGCTAGTTGACAAGAATGTAATTTAGTAGCGACCAGAAAAAGTTTGGTTGACTACACTAACTTATGTGCACAAAATAAAAAGCCGCCAGTAGTAGAACAGTGTAAATTACAATGTAGTACATCAACTTTACTTACAGTAAAGTTGACTATACTAACTACAAGTTAAGTGTGTTGTTTTGTTCGGGCCTACCGTATTAACTGTAAGTCAAGTACAGTATACGCCCACTTCACACGAGGGCATGGGCTAAGCAATTGGCCATAAAAATAAATGTGCAGACCGGCTAGCGGTCTGCCAAACCTAGAACAATATATCCACTACTTGACCACGCAATACTACTGTTACTTCAACCAATCGGATCTACAACGTTGAAACGTCTAAAGCCCTAGCAATAATCAACATATTTAGTAGAAAGTATATTTCGTAATTAAAATTTGATTTGAATTCTATTTTACAGTCGTTGAACGGTTTATTGAAATCATTATCTAGTAAAAAAACTTAAAAATAAAACCAGGCAAATAGCCAAAAAAAACTCTGATTTTGAGAACTATTAAATTAATTTCAGGCAAAGGGCTTTTCTATTCCATGAAAACTTCAAAAATGAAGTCGTTAACCATTTCCGGTTTACGTTTATGAAGGCAATCCCATTAACATAAAAACTATTCATTCGTAAGTCACTAGTTATTATTTACCGCATTCATGTTATAACCTTCTCAATAATAATACATTCAAGGAAACATACTACCCACGTTTTATTTCCGGTTATTTAAAGGGAACTAAATGTCTTATATAAAGATTTTACCCTTATTAACTGATTGATTAACTATTTTGGTAAAGGTTTTGTACTCGACAATAGTCAAGTTTATATGTAAGAACTATTTCAATATTTCGATACGGTTATAACTAGATATGTCCATTGTTTTCTAATGGTAAACCTTTATTCACAATATTATTTTTAACTCCAGCTTATCCGAGATATCGTGACTCAAGTTCGCAATTATCAGTTTCCTTATTAGATGACAACACTTCATTGCAGCATTTTTGACCTTTTATAACGTTTATCTGTCTCATTTCGAATATAATTAAATATTTTTGTACATATATTAGTCTATTGCTTTTATATAACTGTTTCAATCGGCAGTACTGAAATATAGGTTTATGTATTTTACCGTGTCAATAAATACTTCATTTAATCAATTTAGTAAGGGCTTTTGAGTAAAGGAAGTAGCTATCGTTCTTTTAGTCTAGATCAATTATATATAAGATTACTTACGAACTGTAATTTTATATGAGGCATTGAATCCTTATTGAATTTCTGAAATATTGATTAAACCTTTTCAACAAGAAGTTTGAATATTCTTCAACTGATTTCACGGAAATTAATAATGAAATAGAGCATATTAATGTAAATATCAAGTAATATTTACGAGACTTCGTTAATTTGAATTGAACCAAATATGTTTAATGTTTACTTTAAGTAAAACCTTCGATTAGTAACTTTCATTTAAAGCTATTATGATATCGCTGATTTTCATAACGTACAATCGTTACACACGTTTAAATTTTAAACTTTTTCAGTTAATTTTTCGTAACATATTAATATTTCAGCAACGGAATGAGTTTCTTCATATGGATGTTATTATAGAAAATTGAAACATCATTTTCAAATAATTTAAAACGTTTATTGAATAGGTTATATTGCAACTTTATATTACTACCCTGAAGCTAAACCTTTCATTTCATCACGTTGCTAATCGAGTTGAAATTAACATAAAACACTTCAAAATAAATACGCCTATTTATAAATTCGATAATTAGTAGGCAAACCTACTATTTTATGATTAAAACAGTTTACTGATTCATTTATTTATTTTAATTACATAATTCGACTTTTTCATATTTTACATACAATTATATTCACAACCGTAATTTTTTATCTGTGCGTGATCGGATGAACTAGTAACTCAGAACACTGCAATTTCATAGATCCGCTATATAATATAGAATTTTAATTGAAATAACTTCAAAATCATCGAATCATGAAAAATTGAACTTATCAAAAATATTTTCGAAAAACACAACTTAACTTATTGAGTTAAGCATTATAACCTCTCTTTTGTAGTAGTTCAAATTGAACCTAAAAAATTGCAACGACGTTTTTCAATTGTTCCTTACCATTGATTCCCACAAACCTACTTTATAGGTATGGTTCCTAACATTATTAATAATTTCCGGTTGATCATAGCGTCTCATTATGCTAATTGCTTATTTTAAACTCTTAATAACCTCAAACCCTGTATTAGTTCAATCTTGAATAGAGTCTCCAATTTCTACGCGTTGAAACGTTTTCATAGAAATGATACCATATAATACGTTAAAATAGAATCTAGAAAAGAATGAACGTTTTAAATACATTATGTAATATTATTCATTATATAGTTTTACCGATTACAATATATATGTTAGAATATATTTTATTCTGCACTTAATAAATAGGATGTGTTGTTCCTAAACGCATGAATTTGTTATATTATTTGTGAAAGTCTCTACTAGTTCAAAAGTTTTGTTATTCAACGTTTTCATTTCTTAGTATCAACTGTATGGCTTTATAGAAGATTTACGGTTTAATTTATGTTTCCAATATTAGGGATTTGTTGATAGGTCTTTTAGACGTTAGAACGTTGTCGATTTAAAGTGTAGTGGAAATGACAAGAGTCTTGTATTGGTCAAGTGGTTCTTTGTTGTTTTTTCTAAGTTTGAGAAACTACTAGCTGATTTACAAAGTACTTTGTATAGCAAATTGCTTAGCTCATAACCTGTATTGAATTGGGAACTCTCTTTCAATCAAATTAAATTACGTGTAGTTAAATTTCACTGTATTTCACTTGATCAATATTTCGCAACTGACGGTTTTTAATCTTTTGATGTTAGTTCATTTTATACGAAAGGGTTTCAGTAAAGTAAATGCTTTCCTATACCTTCTCCACTACCATTTGTATAGATTTTTCACTTCCTATAATCCATAATTCTGTAAACGAGTGCTTCATCCCTTTTGTACTTCAATCTCTCAATATATATATATAATTACACATTCAACTTCATTGTGCCAGTGAAATAAATTCGAATCGTTAAAAACTTAACAGTTTCTAAATTCATTAGTATATCCTTACCGTTTTCTTTATCTTGTGTTATCTGATATCTTAATAGATGGCCTTTCGACGTAATATTCGATCCATATAATTAGTTCATTACTGTTTACAAGCCTTTTCAGTGCTTTATTTTGTATAATACTTGTTATGAAATTAGTCGGGTTAACTATGTCATTTATTCCACTGAATGTCTAGTTTTTCTTTTCATTTTCTTTCGTAAGCTTCGAGGATATTTATTCCGTTAATTATCAAAAGTTTGTCGTAAGTAGCTTATAACATAAAAATTCATTCGAATATACTTTTGAAGTCGATATAAAGTACGACTGAAATGTGTAATAGCTCAAAATATTTGGTTATGATGTTTATGAGTTTCCACATAAATACACTTATATTAAAACCGATCATCATAGCGTAAATTTGGGAAATGAGTATGTTTTGTATTACTCTTCCTATACTTCATTACGGTTTAATAGATTGGGTAACTAAAAATCTCGAATTATTAATCTTGTAATTCGTTCTTATTCACAATGAATATAAGGAATCGAATCTGAAAAATATTTTAATATTATCTACAAAAGAAAAGTTTGTAAATATTATCAAATTGATATTTCAAAAATCAATAAAAACTATGTTATTCCGTAGGTTTAACATCTTCATTTTTCACTTCAATCGTTTATTTTAACGATCGTCATCCTTATTAACCAGTATTGAAGATTATAACGCAACATATAAGACTTACAATACCATGGGTTAGTATAAAGTCGCAATACAATTATATAACCGCGTCATTCTGTATATTGTGAAGCTTTCATAACTTTAAGATTATTCATTTAGTTAGGATAATACCATGATCTGCGTAACAGAAACTATTGTATTGAATATTCATTTTGTTAATATGATATATATAGATTAAATATTTAATAAATTTAGAATGGTTGCTTCTAGTTAATATTTCAATTGGTTCATAATTCCAAAAAAAAAAAAAATGAGTTTGGAGTTTCCCTTTACTTCGTTGCAACGAAATGAAGAAATTCAAAGAAAAGATTATAATTACTTTATATTCTCATTATAACAAAATCCTTCTTTGTTGAGGTAATTGATTCAAATAAGCTATAATTTAACGTTTTCTGGTGTCTTTTACGTCTTTATATTAATAGGTAAGTTAAAATTTAATTCGTTACTATTTCAACTAGTCGGTATAGTAGTTTTACATATATTATAATTATTTATAATATGTGGTTTCTACCTTGTTTCAAGGGCATTTTAATAAGATTTTCATCTATAAATTGTTAGTTGATTATGTGTATATTTAAGGATTAATATAGCTACTAAACTTGAACTTCCTATTATTCATTCCTACTATACATTTTACTAAAACATTTATCAAACGCTAATTATCTTTTTGACATATTGGAGATTATGTGAAGTTTTTCCTTACTTTATTATCGTATGTTTATGTTTGAAAGTAACCTTTAGTGTCGCTTATTGGTGGTTTTTCTCTTAACTTTATCAATAATCTTCTATTCAAAAATCATAATATTAAGCTCTTTATAATTTAAGTCTTTTTTAGATAATAATTATATACTTTATCGTAAAAGGAATCTATTCATCTCAAGTTTATCGCTATTTGTAAAGGTTTTACCTGGGTTTTAAATAATTCCATGCGAGAAAAGTTTAATATTTAGATTTTTTTCCATCCTTTTTTCCCATTGACTCAAGTAGTTTCGTATGTGTGTCCCGGTATATATTTTTTATATTCATCTTTGGTATTATTGATTCTTCTCAATGAGACGCGATCGTGTCATTTCAGCAGATCATTCATTCATAGCTATGGTAATTTATATTAACTCATAAGTTTCGTTGAACGATATAATGATAATAAATTTCATGTAAGGTTTCATTTGGGTTATATATAATATAGTAAGATCGATTGAATTTTTAATGATAAATTCTGGGTTAACGATATATAAAATTTTAAATTGGTATCTCATTTTCCCAGATTTCGCTTAATAAGAACTTTGTTGTGAAATGTCATAGTCAATATGTCAATCTTCGATAGCTTGTTTTTTGCTATTTGTTTTATTATTCTGTTATCGTTTAACAGATTCTTTTCATAGGTTTTTTGAAGGTTTTACCGTATACTTTAGCTTTTTTGATGTGTATTTCCTAATAGTAGCAAGTTTTTCGTCCAGATAGTATATACCAAAAAGATAAAATAAGTTAATATTTGACAATTAGGGTTTATAATGTTATTTCAACCTTTTACCTCTAATTAAAAACATTCTTTCGAGTCCGTCAAGTTTTTCATTTGCAACGTAAAGAGTCCATACACTTTTCGAAGTAACGCGTGTACCTTTCAGAATTTTCTAATATTTCAATATATGTCAACGAATACCTATTAACGTTAAATACTCATGATTTTAACATTAACTTAGAACTTGGTCACCTTAAAGATGCTATTAACTTTATAAACAATAATATTTTGTGACACTAGGTACATGTTCATTCGTAATATTTTTTAATATCTTTTACATCTATTTTTCTGAAAGCGATGTAAGGAATTTGACGCCGTGTAATTCCCTAACTACCTTTACGACATAAAATAACAAATTTGTTGTATAAGTGAGAAATGGTAGTCAAAATCTTATAATTGAAGTTTTCGTCATCATTCAAAATAAGTTCAATTTTTCAAGTATTTGTATATAGATTTGACAATGGTAACATATATTACACGTTTTTATACCTTGCAGGTTCAAGGGTTTTATGTAGCCTATTAAGGGCTGCGTAATTGAAGCGACGGTGTAATTAACTTATATCCAACTTTATTCACTTCATTACTGTTACTGTTAGAATAGTAGTCAATACAGTATAGTAAATCAACTTTACTTATAGTAAGGTTGACTATACTGACTGCAAGTTGAGTTTATCGTTTTGTGGGTTTATTGTATTGACTGCAAGTCAAGTACAGTATGCACTCACTTCATACTAGGGGACGAGCCAAATAATTGGCTATACAAATTACTATGCAAATAGGCTAGCAGTCTACTAAACCTAAAACAATGAACCAACTACTTTCAATACAGCACCAGTTACTTCGACCAATCGATTCGACTACGTTGCAACAATAAAGCTCTATTAACTCTGATCAGCGCTTATTAGATTAAACGCATATAATTTGAGTAAAAGAAAGGGCTACTTTCTGATTATTATCTACATCAAACGGAGGCTATGGTAAAAGAAATGATTTTGCGAAAAGCCTTTACTACTGTATCAGTTACTATGAAAGTATGTTAAAATAACCTTTACTCTATGCTAGCTTCCATGGCAAACCAAAGGTAACGACTTTATCGCTATTAAAAAAACTAAGAAATCTTTAACAAATCCTTCTTGAAAAGCATTTGGATTGACTGATCTCAAATTGAAAAGTTGGTAAACAGCTAAATTGGTACTAATGAGGGTGCTGCTACTACAAAAACGAATAATTCATATGCTAAATAACCAATAACAACAAACGACCTTCGATCTTATACTCCATACCAAACCTTTACCTTAAACATCAAGTTTTCTACTTTACTTCACTTTTCCCCCTTCTACCCTATACTAATTTAATCATCAAAATCGCTTTTTTAAGCGAAAACACCGAAAATCACCAAGGCGCGCCAAAAAAAAGTCACGTCGCGCGACTTTAAGTTTAACTCACAAATCCCTTCACCCCGTGTCCCCAATCCCTTTAACCACTAAGTCCTACACTAATTAGAGCTTAAAGATAATATCCAATTAAAAACGAATAAAGGCAATCAAATCCCTCGAAACCTTCTTCTCAAAAAACTACAATAAAGATCTTTAGAGGAAAAATATCAACAAAAACTCAGCCGAAAGGTATTTAGTAAACTTCGATGATCACTATATCATCAATTAAAGTAATAGAGAACTTGACCATAACAAAAAAGCCTTTTAAACCTTTCGTAATTTCGTCGATAATTGAACTCTTAACATATAAAAATCGATCTACAAAAATGAAAAATAAGTTAAAGGTAAAGCTTATTCGTCGAAAAAAAAAATCATGTAAAAACTCCACCAAGCTAAAAAAAATTCTTTATGAATGAGCCTCATTTAAAGAATTCCTTTAAAACATACACTCCAAAGGAAGGTCATTAAAAGCCCTTAGCATCTTTATACACATTTAATACTCCAATAGATACTATTGAGAGCCATATTGTACAAAACGCTAAAAATGTTTGTAAATAGCAGTGGACTGATTAAATTCTATCTTACGAACCGTTTAATACCGCGTTAAATAAATTATATATAATTTTCTTTTTACTGGCTACTTAAGCTGCGACACTATTATAGGTATTCAAAACAAAAAATATTTTTAACTTAGGTTAAACCCTACGATCCGACACCTTTACCAAAATTACAATATTTATAAACAATACACTTAGTTCAGATCGACTCTTCTCAACTACATAAATATTATCAATACGAATACAATCAATACTTTTTATGATAAAAGACTTATTTATGAATCAGGAATGTATATGGTTGATTAAAGGTTCTTCCAAAATTCTCAAATTGTTTGAGGCGAAGTTTGTCGCGGTAGGTACACTTGTACAAGTAAGTTTACCATGTGGTTTACCATGTAAAAGAGGGAAGAATCACTTGAAGAGTGCAGGCATCAAATGAGATCGTATATACTTTCACTTAAGACGTAATAGCAGACTATCCTTTCATCCTTAATTAAGTTGAACCATAATATGCGATCAAAATGAATAATCTATTAATTTACTCGATAGTTCAACACCTCCATATGACAATGCGCAGTACGCTTTGAACGGCGGCAATGCGCATATTTCAGCGGCCACCAACGCGGCAAGAGGTATTGATATTAACTCTATCTACCATTGAATTAAACAAAATCGTTAAGTTCCTTGAACAATTTCCTACGGCCAAATTTTCGTTACTCTTTAATTTTTTCCTTAAAACCGTTAAATCCCTTAAGATTGTTTAGTTCCTTAGGGCAAAACTTCCTACGTCATGTACGATCATATGCGTGAGCCCACTACAAGTCTTACTACAAAAATTTACGCCTCGGGTCAAACGACTAACAACTATCCTCATCATCGCAACTCGAAGGTTTTACGACTTAAGTTAATGAGAGGAAACACTATCGACAACTGAAACGACTATTGCAACCTTCCAGCTAAACCCATCAAAAAAGTCAATATTAACAATAAACACCTCTCGAACTTCACAAAAATCTGAAAAAACATGGAAAAGTATAATGGAAAACCCTAAAGCCTTCCCGATACGAGAGTAAGACCCTTTTGAAACATATACCAAAACAATAGAGGCTCCTCCTTCAAGTTCTCATTTACTATTCTATAACGTTTTTATATGTTACGCTAAGAATTACTACGTAATATTTTTAACGAAAGCAAAAACTTTCCGTAAAATTTATAACAATATAAAGAGAAATTTCGGAAATGACCTCCACTTTACGAAATACTACAGGAACTAGACTACGACGAGGTAAACGACGAGAATAACTAAAAAAAGGAAGGAAGAAAACACTAATAAATATCTTCAACCAAATGCTTAAAAAGTTAATATTGTGCCAATAAGTAATATAAAAAGCTTACACTAGCGAAGCTACACTTCGAGAATAAGTTTGGGTAGCATTTAAGAGCATAAAAGAGTTTAAATACACCAAATAACGCCCAAATATCACTTGTAAAAGCTTTTTGAGCCAATTACAGTCCTCGCTAACGCCCGTAATAACACATACTCCAAACTCACTTAATATATACCAAAAGCTAATAGTTTTCGCGATATAAATGAAAAACAAAACCCGTGTAATGATATAATACATCGATCTCAAATACAGATAACTTTAACGTTTAAAATATGATCCGAAATCTTCGGACTAAAACCTACAACCTCAATAATATAAAGAGGGGTAAAGCTTAAAAGAACCTCTTAACCACAAAAACCATCGCAATAATGATAGTAGAAGTTTTGGAATCTATAATAAATCCGGTTATTAGTTAATGCATTACTCTCCTACAAAACAAAATAATAAACAAATGATTTATCACACCTAATACCATATTACTTTCGGACAAAATTATTGAAATTTCATTATAGACTTTAAAAGCAAAAAAACGATCAACAATAAGAATATTTCCTAGTGAATAAGGTAATAAAAAGATGTTAATCCTAACACGGCCTAATAACTAGTTAACCACGCCTCCCTATACCGTTTGAATGGCGAAACCCCTTATCTTTACCTTAATCAAACCTACAACCCATTATATATCTTCAACTTTTGCTATTGTTATGTGGACCACACATTTTGAAATATCATACCAAATATAGGGACAATAGGGTATTTTACAGGAAACTATTTGTAATACGCGGTATTATGAAGGGAAAACATTGCTTATACGGAGGTTAATCGTTTAAATACCAGTAAAACTAAAGTCAACTTCAACCTAAGCAAACAACTATCATCACTTGAAACAATAGTTACTCGGATTATTATTAAGTCGATTATATTTTACATCCATAAATCCACTACCCCTTTTCTTTCGTACTTGTAAAACATAAAGACTCTCGACGTCAACGTCGATATCAAGGCTAATGAACTCGTTAAGGACGGCCAAAGATTTCCCCTCGTCTCTAAATGAGAGAATTGGCAATTTCATATTCAAGGTCTAAAAGCAACATTGTTAAGCCTAACGAGGTCAAAAATATATACGTTAACTACACCGGCATTTCAATTACATAACTGTCCACATGCTATTTAAGGTCTTCAAATCTGCATAGTACGAAAATATAAAATCTTTTGCTTTAAAGGTCATTAAAAAGATTATCACGATTATTAAACGTACACCTAAGCCTCACCAATATTTAAATTTACACTCAAAAACGATAACAATCTCAATCGCTAAATCTTTATTGATATGTTTTACTCAGATAATAAGCCTATTCTTTACGTTATTAACTCTGAAATCTCGTTAAACAAATCTTAATTTCATAAATCTCTATTAACGAAGAATATATAGGAAACGTTAAGTATGTAATAAATCAACACGTACTTAGGCCTATCTAACTTCGTTGTCTACGATATTATTACCAACTTTACGGCAGCGAAGTTTTAAGCAAATGCTAAGATAATCAAAATACCATGTAAATAAGTCCATATTAGTACTTACTAACGTATTTGAAAAGATAGAAAAAACATAAACACTACTCCACAAAATATACGACATCCTTATGCTAAAAATTAAAAACTTTAAGGGTTAGAAAGCAAGACTTTAAATAGCAGTAAAAGGCATAAATATTACTATGGGCTCTAACAGCTTAGTACCTACACTACTGGTCTATAAAATGTACCCACGCCTAACGAGTAAATATTTGCTATCAGCAAGTACCTGAAAAAAACTATAGCCTACGGAAAAACACTAAAAGAACTACGGAAAAATCTGCATGGCGTAAAGTTAATAATAACCTCAACACCAGAAACTGCCCCACGACAATTAATATATTCGCTTTACCATTACGAAGTGAATTCTTATATGAAGGAAACCAGGCAAATGAAATAGACTATACAAATCATAAGTATCGTTAACCATAAAATAGTTATTCATACTACTAACGGCCTTACAACCTTTTCACAACCTAAGTTAAACCCTGCATTGGAGAGATTGACGATAACAATAAAAACCTCGAAAACAAACGAATAATCTAATAAAACTCTGCTCCTCTCATAATCAATAAGCCAATAAAACTCAATTAACGCAAATGACCACCAAAGAAGAGAAACAATAAAGATGAGAAATACACACCGGGTTGAGTTTACAATACTATTTAAATTAACAAGGGACAAATGACGATAAAGAATTTTCTGTAAAGCTTCGAGTACAATAAGTTATTCAAACTCTCGGAAAACATTTTAGAGAAAACAATAAAGTCGAGAGTAACTGACTCTTAACTCTTAACTTATATAATTCTTACCTAGAAACGATTTTAATATCTAAAACCCGAATATCTCAATTTTCAAATTAAAAATCATACATGAGGTAAAGTGTAATACTATAATGCGGTCGTATAAAACTTTATATCTAATTGCTTAAAAATAAGTTAATAAAGGCAGAACTTAGATTTTTACATAATCGCTCATAATTCAAAAGATTAATTAACGCTTAATGATCGCTTTAGTAGTAAGTTTGTTAACTAAAATTAAATGGAAATTAACCTCTATCAGCTTCTATATAACGCAAATATATACGCAATTAATGACGGATCTATAGTGGATCGTGTAATTGAAATTACTACAAGAGCTACGTATTAATGATCCTTTAGCGACGGTAAAACAATATATCTAACCACCCATACAGACTAGCGTAAATCGGCTTCTATAAATTCCTAACTTATTAATCGCACTATAAATGAAAGCTAGGTATAAAGTCTTTAACCTTAAACCAATAATTACTGATAAAGCAAAGGAAAACCTTCGGCTTAATATTTATATAAACTAACTATATCCTTCTCTTTAGAATTACTAGCCTTATAGTATAGGAATAAAAAAACGATTAAAAACTCAAAATTCTGAAATTAAAAGCTGGTCGAAACTCTGAAAAGGGGTAAGTAACTTTACTTTAATAAATGGTCAATCCGCATATTGAATATTGATACTTACATTGATTATCTCCTAAAATAATCCTAGGGAGCTAACTTGGTCACAATTAACAAAACTCGTAAAACTAAGGCTTAATAGTACTTAAAAAAACATACATGTAATATATATATATCTAATCTATGCTAATTAAAGGCCTCTTACGACTTATCGATTACAACATAGGTACAAAACCTAACGGACAAAGATTTCAACTAGTTAAATAAAAGGTTGAAGTTATAGATACGAAATTTAGACCGAAGAATTGATATAGTTCTGATTAACCTGTCGAAGTCTAAATGAATGGTCTTTACGGACAGCTCCTTTAAAACAATATAGGCCTGTCATTAAGATTTGCCTTTAAATACGCCTTATCTATAAAATAAACGAGAGGACCAATTTAATATCTTCCAAATCCTAATCCATTAAACCTTCGTTAAATACAAAAGAATTACACAAAACGTGATAGATTTAAAAGTTTACAGTATAATGAACGGCTTTTATATGAGTATAACATTATGGAAAATACTTAACGTCATCACTAGGTAAGAATAAGTTCCCTTTATCCCAGTAGTAATTTATACTGACTTGAAAACCCTATTTATATACCATTTACAGCTTGGAACCACCAGCGAAAAACGCCTAATAATCAATATTATAAAAGTTCGTAAATTCTATGGAGGCAGGAAAGTCAAACAGTTTCGATAAATGAACAGTAAAGACAATCCTATTAATACCATAATATAGACGTTGCTAAAAAAAGCCATTGAAAACTTTGTAAACATAAATAGGCTGACCATACGAATCTAATTCTATATTAGTAGGCCACCTGAAAAGGTTAAGTTGCGTATTAGCGATTAAGGATACCCTGGAAAATTGGAAAATTGTTAGGGAATTAAAGCCGGTAACATGTTTGATTGGCATAGTTAATTTGGAGGTTTATATAATTTTGTGGTGGAAAAATTATTTGTAAGTATTAATAACGTCGAAATTCAAACCCATAGAGAAAAAATAGTAATTAGAGTCAATTTAGCTACAAAATTGGCCGGGGTTAAGCCAATTAATAAGGACATAATTTAATGGTAACTGTAAAATATTAGTCGACTGTACTAACGTATGCGTATTGAACAAAAAGCCGCCAGTATTATAATACTAGTAATTAGAGTACAATAAGTCAACTTTACTTACAGTAAAGTTGATTATACTAACCGCAAGTTGAGTGTATTATTTCGTAGGCTTATTGCATTAACTGCAAGTTAAGTATAGTATGCGCCCTCTTCCTACTAAAGCACGGGCCAAGCAATTAGCTATACAAATTACTGTGCAGACTAGATAGTAGTTTGCTAAATCTAAAATAATGAAAAACCAATTTTAATGCTACACTAGTTACTTAGACCAATCGAATCCACTATTTTATAACGATAAAGCCCTACCAACAGTTACATTTCATTTTAAAATATCAAATTATAAGTATATATATTTGGAAATGAAAGGATACTTCCAATGATTTTCGATTCATATATTAAAGTTAATATCATCGTTAACGCTGAGGATTCTCATGGTTTTGAAGTAAAGGAAAAACCGAGTAAAAATTAAACAGTATGAAAGGAACTAGATTAATAATTATTCATATGTTTATTATTTTCAATAACGAACGTTTCTGACCAAGAATAAAGTCAATTTTAGCTTTACCAGTGTTTTTATCATTTATTTTCGTAATGCTAATGCTTCACAATTGCAACGCCATATACTACAAATACCTGCCTATTCAATACCTTATTACGCCCGTATTTAACGCTATTTTTTGAAAATAATATTTCGCGTAATAATCATTATCATGACAGGTGTGTAGAGGGTTGGAGACTTAATCATTATAGTCAAGTTAAGGGTTTTCGCATATTAAGTAGCATAAAAAGACATAATTTGCTAATGATTATGATATTTTCAAAGTAATATTTTTATGTTATAGGATTTACTTTAACGCGATATCTTTATTGTATAAAATAATTTTACCCTCGTGATTTTCAATTCGGTCTGAGTAATCCTATCGAGAAAAAAAAGGTACTAGGTGTGGTTAATTAACTGCTGTTCGCATCGTTTAACAACAGGGTAACGATTTGACTGATTATTAAATTTACTAGAGGTTCAACTACTTTTGTTATTATTATGACGATGATATTTGCGGTTACCATATTTGTTCAGGCTTTAACCACGGTATTTTCGCTAGTATTACTTCTATTCTATAAGCCATAACCTATATTTGGAATAATCCAACATTCAGTATTAAGAATTCATATAATACGCGATCAAAATTTTTCATTGTCTTCATTAAGAAATTATCATTTTAGGGGAATATACCTATTAAGTTGGACATACGCGTTATTATAGTAGTTAACAAGTGCCGTAAGAATTTAAAAGGCCTTTATAATAAACATTTAAAAGTTATTAAGCGTATTTAAATTCTTTAAAGTTAGTAATAATTACACGGATATGTTTGCAAAGTGGCGATTTTTCAGAATTGTCCTTCACTACTATTAATTAATATAGCATTGATATGTCCAACATTTAGTAAAGAATATTGACAAGTGTTTTTTTCTTAATTACTTATAATTCATCGGCGTTTAATGTGTTGTTACGCAATTCATATATGATAATATAATAGAAATGTAGTATTTGATATGGATTTTTATTCCCTCTTAAATTTTACGAAAAATTCCTTTTTAAGTTACAATGCTCAGTTGGTCGATTTTGGCGTACCCCGTAAAGATTATTAGAAATAGTTATTAAAAACTTAAAAGTCAAACATTAATCCATTTTCAATATTAAGAAACGGTCTTATCTTTATATCAAATATATTATAGAGTGTCTCGTTAACCATTTTATATTATTTAAAATTTTGGTGAACTTTGGAAGAAATTTATAATTCATATTGATTATTTTCACCCGTCTGAATGATAGGTCATGTAAATTTTCCTAGTTATTAATCATGCTTTTTGTCGTCAATTTAAATTTTAGGCTTTTATAATTTAGGGTTTGACGGTAATTTCTAGTAGTTCAATATATGGTGTATAGTTATTTATACGAAACTTTAATTAGTTCACGCGTATATACCAATTTTTTCCATTTTCTACTTAGTTACGTCACGTGAATTTTCACCTTGAGGAATACTATGGCCATTTTGACAATTTCACCTAATTAAGTTTTCAATGATATAAAAGTCAATTCATCGTATTACGTTAGCAGCAGTTGTTTTACGTGATTACTGTCTGCCAAACGCGTATTTCATGTTATTATACGTAGGTGTTTAATGAACTCATAAATTAATAAGTTTCTAATTATTATGATATAAATAGGTGTTTCCGAGAGATTTATGGTTTTATTGAACGAAGGATTAAGGGACGTTCTTTTAAAATATATGTAAAAGAGTTGCTAGTAGTTAGAAATGACTTTTCCTCTTCTTTATAGGTTTGGTGATTAACTATTTTTAGGGTAATTTTCCAGTTATGCTATTTTAAAAAGATCTTTTTCTAGCCCGTTTGTAGTTTCGTCCGAGATCAACATTCCTCTTTTATAAACCTTTGCTTTTCAATTAATTTCAACTCTTTGTACATCGTTTTTGATATATTAATTTTTCAGTTGTTAAAAAACTCGCAAACGTTTTTATATATACTGCTATTTAAGATGAATACTAATTTATTTAGAAAAAGTGAAGGAGTACACCAAAGGAGTACATGTTAGGGGGTCACGGTCCGAATGAGAGGTTCAAGCTCTCATCTTAGGCATGCACTCTCTACATGCTCTTTCTTTCTTTTTTATCAATCTACCTACCATTAGTACTATCTTTAAATACTATAATATCTTCTTTATACGTTAGTGAATTGACCAAACCAACATGAATTAGTAGCTGACTTGTTTGATCACAGATAAACTAGGGGAAAAAACTAGCTTTTATTAAACATTTATAGCAGGATATTATAGTGAATCTAAATGTTTAGTGTTCCAACACTGACATTTTTAAGACCTACGCGGGAGCGAGAAGAGAATATAAAACATTTAGTGGCTTTAAAAAGGACTTGTTTAGTTCGATATTATTAATTCCTTTAGTACCCTTTTACTAATAAAAGCTTTTATACTCTATTATCAACTAAATTACAGCTTTAGACGATATTAGAGCATTTTTTGAGAAAGATTCCTATTACGTATCGGCTACATAAGCCATGAAATTTCGCACCCTTTTATGGAAATCCATTTGAACATTTACTAGAATCCACAGATATCGAAACCGCTTTCGCATATTATCGAAACGACCATAGAATACTTTACAACGTTTACACTAATACTTAAAGCCCTCAAAACAATACTCAACGCTCCTATACAATACAACGCTCCCCATACCGACATCTGACAACCGTCTTTTTCTCTATGTAATACACCGTTTATTTTAATCTATACTTAAAAAGTTTGAATTTTGTTAATATTTTACACCTTGAGTTCATGATGACATAATTCATTATATATTACACTCTTTCAATAAACCGTTCATCTATAACGTTTCACATTTCATTTTTCCAATTAATTATTTATTAATTACGTTACAATTTCTTATAATATAATTCTCATTGTACAATTATATAATAATAAGCTGATCTGAAACAGGAAAATAAAAAATATAAGGCAGCTAATCGCTGTCGAATGAGGAATGATAAAAGGAAGAAATATTGTTTTCGTCGTTATTTCTGCTACTAATATCACCATCCTTAGGAAGGCTAGGCGCCTCTCGTACCTTAAGTCACTGATCTTTAAGTAAATAGCTATAGGCCGAGTCGCCTTCCTCGCAACGCCGGGCGAAAACGTTGTCGAACTTACTTATATACTATAAACGTAGGCCCGCGAGCTACTTATTAATAGAGCTAGCGTTAATCTTAGATCCCTAATTAACGCTTAACGAAAAATAAGTTCAAAGCCTGGGTTTAATTTTAATAGAGTAGAATTAATTACAATTAATATAATGTGTATGTAAAATGGTATTTACGAATGAAATTGGTACTACCAGGATGAGTATACACTCATTACCGCTCCGTTCGTAACTATAATAGCGTACGGATATGCCTCCGTTTTAGTGGTATTTACCAAATGATTTGCTAGCAGTAGCAGTGGCAATATAGATTATATAAGGTATTGTTATAAAAGAGTTTAAGGCGTTTACATTAATCTGGCGTTCTAATGTTTTCCGCGTTAAAATGGTCTTCCAGCGTACTCTAACTAACCGTGTTTTCAAGCGACAAGCGCATTTTTCTATATCGGTTGGGCTTACACAAATTGTTGATATATGTTACGATTTTCAAAGTAAATATTGAATATTTTGTATTAACTTACTGATAATATATTTACGGAGTTCAACAGGTACGATGGGTAAAGGCGTAATTTTTATCCAAAGCAAAAGAGTAAGATTTATAACCTTTTAATGCTATTGTTACAACTGCTACTACTTCTACTAGTTCTACTCCTACTATTGATATTCTAAAACGGTAATAGGGGAAGGTGAGAAGTGGTATGTAGGGGTGGGAGCAGATAGGGAGGGGGGTTTAATTATAAGGAGTTAAGGAAGGCACTAATAGTGGCCTTTATAGCGATGGAGGTAGCGATGGAAATCTTAACAACGTATGCGTGTTACCCCGCTATAGAGGGCCAATTATTGCGTAACTTACGAAACGGTATATTATATAAGTTAATGAGAACTTTTTCATAAAGTGCGAAAGCGAATTATATTTAGTTAGAAGCTTAACTCAATGTAGTGACGCGTTATTAAAGGAGGGGAAAAAGAAATTTTATCTGAACCAATGGCGATACATTACTTTATACTAACTAAAAAATACATAAGATCGACAGTCATACCTTTAAGATATTCGAGGACCTTGCAAAAAAATAAAATTACAATCTATATCATACATTCGTTACTTACATAACTAATCACTATTACTACTAAACTATTGATACAAAACGTTTCATATAAACTATTAATACCAAACTATACCAACGAAGTTTTTGCTACAAAGTAAACATTACTAATAAAAAAATATCCTTTGAGTTAGATATTACTATGATTAGCAAACGTAAAGGAATACGCCAGCGAAGTGTATGGTAGGGAATTATAGCATAGATAAAATTATCCAAACTCTCATCTAATGCATGCACTCTCTAGGTGCTCCTTCTCCCTTTTGCATCAATCTTTCTATCACTGTTACAGGCTAGTGCCTGGCTAGTATTACTAGGGATCCAACCCTAGTAGTTCTATACGCTCCTGCGATACTTTAAAGCAGGAAGAAAGCCGCTTGGAAATACGCTTTCACACGTCACGTGACTGAGGGTTACACTATCTTAACTCCATATCCGCTCCCTATCAGGGAATTTTCTTTCCCTTTTTCATCGAGGTTTATAAACAGAATCCGATTACCTTAAGCGAAAGTTCCGGTTTTAGTTCCTTTATATATAAACCTAGTTTTCTTTTCGACGTTGTTTTAGCTGCTTATTAGCGTCTATAACTTAGGGTTATATCTTTATCCTTCGACATACAGAATCTAAGCCCCTAAGTCTTAAAGTAATTCCTTAACTCGCGCGTTAAGTAGTAGTTTTAAAGCATTTTAACGGCCTAATACAATTACCTTACGGATTAATACGAACGTTTTCTGACGCCTTATATGTAAAACTTATCGAGAGAAACTAAGCCGTGCGGAAACACGCTTTACAATTGAAATAACGGAGTATCGACGTATTGAACTTTTTAACAAATATAATTTAATAATCTAAAGTTACCAGAACGTCTATGTTCGCGAGTTAATTTCTCCCTTCAAAAGTCCCCCTTATATACGTTACGAACGATTTTGTCATTATACTGTTTTTTATCGGGAACCGAGTTAGATTTTTAAATGACTAAGACCTAAACTCTTTCGATTTCGATTACTATACTAACGCCCTTTTTGATGGGCGTTAACCACCTAAGCGTTAGCCTTTTAATTGATCGGTTAAATTTTCCGTTGTTAAGTTCCAATTTCTTATATTGGAGGTTATAATAATACGTAGATTACGTTGAGACCGAAAGTTTATCGGTATTAAAAAAAATTACTTTTACGTTATCTTTTAACAGTTGGAAGGCCTCGTTAAAACTGTTATAAAAAGTTACTATACCCGCGAAGGCGACGGCGGCATTAACGACCCCGACACCTTGAAAACTATAATCTGCATCTATTACTACAACCCTAACGCGGTTAAGGAAGTTATTGTTCGACTTATAAGTATAAAGGAGAAAACTTTTAAACGATTTTACTTTTTTAAAACATTTGGAAAACCTTATTTGTGGAAGTTAATGGTATAACCTAGTAATTCGCCGTTAAACTCGTTATTTTAAATGGAGCTGTTAATAATACGTTTAATAATACGTTGTTTTCCTTCAATATGCCCGCAGATTACAATGAATGGGTCGCTCGCGCTTAATTTATTGACAAACGCCTTTATAATCTTCGTATTCGTTACGAAAGTACTAATGCTGTTATTGACGGGGGCGTTTCCCGTAGTAGAAATAATGGCGGTGACATACCCGTTCGAAAGAGCTAGGACGATGTTATTATAACTGGCGTAAACACCTTCCGAGCCACTTTTAAGCAGCGAGTCGTCTGGATTAACCACTCGGAACTTTCCCGTCGCAAAAACCTCGGGTTATGTTTACATTACGGCACGAACGGCTAATATATTCGTACTCGCCCATGGGATTAGACGTAAGATCCGAGCCGCTTGAACGTTAACTCCGTTATATATACCCATTGTACTTTAGCTGATGATTTTATCGACTTCGAGGAAGGAAAAGCGTAACCTTTTTATATAGTCGCGTACATAAATTAATAGGACTTTAATTGGACTCGGTAACTTCGTCTTAATTTTTAAAAATATTTTTATTTATAATAAATTCACTTTTAATTTTATTTATTTTATTTACGTTTTAGTAGAAATAGGTTGTAAATATTATAACTTTATGAATAAATAACTTATTCATTTTTTAACTTCATTGAGTTTTTTCATATCATTATGATAACTTAGTAAAGTTACGTACCACGTACCCGGTTTTCGCCTACGACTTATTTCTTTTATAACCTTTTTAAATATCGACTTCGATAAATATAGCTATTAGATATAAGCCCATACCGTCCCCTCTTTATAATATAACCTTATTTTACGCAAGTTTTAGATAGAGAATCAATAAATTACTTACGACCTTTCGAAACATATGTAATTTTTATAATAAGCTGGTAATTATCTCGTTTAAGAACGGGGATTCGCACCCGTTTAGAAAATACCTAAAGGGGTCGACGCAGTTACATTTTACGTTATCTTACGAAGGGTCCGTAGGGACTGAGCCGCTATTACATAACTTGCCGCCGTTTCCTTCGAAAATATTAATAAAATATTCGCTCTGAAACCACTTGTTTTCGTTTACAACAAACTATCCAACGACTTTAAAAAATTCTCCCCTTTATTCGATAAAGTCTTTAGGTACAAGCTACCCATTAACCGTTTTGAAACAGATTACAAAAAAAAATTTACATAGAAAATTAGGGCTAACTGTAATGATCACACTAAATACCCGTGAGTAAATAGAAGGTGTCAGGGGGTTTATGTTAGCAGTAAGGTAGCAGAGGTAACAAAGGTGTAATATCAAGAAGATGTTTGCTTGTGCTATAGAATAATCACTAGCCGTTAGGCTATTCAGGTGTGTAGACTGAATACTTAGATTGACAACTGAAGAACTATGAAGGAAATACTATCTGTTTGGTGATGACTGTGTCCTTATATATCTGTGCCTTCATACCGTCTTCAGTACTGGACCGCTGGAGTCGATGTTGCTTCCTTCGGTTCCAATGTTGTCAACTGGACCACGAGCGGTCCTGTCGGTCCAAACCCTAACCCTGGGTGCTTAAATAAGGGAGATCCCTGGCTTGATGTGTTGGATATTAGGCTTCTGATAGCGCAGCGGACCGCTGGCCCATTCCATGACCTGCAGTTGGTTCTTGGGTTATAATACTAACCTTTTAAAGTCCTGTGGGGTTCTTTATACAATATATCATGTAAGGATCTCTTTATATTATGTAAAATATTAATCGAAATATTTAATCAAGGTTATATTCGAGAGAGCATCTTTTTCACGAATATCCTAATAATTTTCATTAACAAATTTAAAAAAAGGTTACGCTTTTGTATCAACTACTGCGGGCTTAATGTTATTACAAAGGCTGATCGTTATCCGTTTCATTTTATTAAAAAGACGTTTACGAATATTTCGCAAGTAGAATGGTTTACTAAGTTGAATGTTGAAGCCGCTTTTTATAAGCTCCGTACTAGGGAGGGAGACGAATAGAAAATTATATTTCGCATATGTTGCGGACTTTTCGAGTAGTTTATTATCCATTTCAGCCTTCTTAACGCTCTTGTTACCTTTTGAAGATATATTAATAATTCGTTACGTTTTGTTCTTCATATTTTCTGTTCCATTTACCTTAATAATATCATCTGTTTTTTCACGGTATTGTCAATAATCATGTAATTAAAGATAAATAAAATTTTAGTGCCTTAAATGTCGCGAAACTTAATTTCGATATTTTGAAATACGAATTCGGTGTTTGAAAGTCGAAGTACCTAGGATTAGTTATCGAAATTTGTGTCGGTATACGTATAAACCTAAAAAAGCTGCACTTTATTCGGAAATATGCGGCTTTTACATCGGTTTTGATAATACGAGGCTTTTTTAGTTTCGTAAATTTTTACCGTTATTTTATTCACGATTATTCGTCAATGATTAAATTACTACTTCGGTCAAACAGTAGGGGTACCTTATTTTATTAGTGGTTAAAAGGAAAAGCTATTTTCAATCGTCTTCAATTTGGCTTTTTTTCAAACATATACTCGTCTAATAGAATCCTAACAGCGAAATCTTTTTAAAAGCCGACTATTTTAACTAAGGTTTCAAAGGCTGCCTTTTCCAACACGACGTTTATGGTACCTTACGCATAATGACGAAGTACTCCTGTTGCTTATCTCCCGTTGAATATAACTATGAAATCTAGGATAAGGAGTTACTTGGAATTATAAGTTATTTATAAGTATGGAACGCGGAATTTCAGGGCACAGTACATCCGTTTACAATCCTAACAGATTATAAAAATTTAAAGTACTTTATAACTACACGGCATCTTTTCGAACAATAGGTCTGTTGGTTTAAACACTTTTCATAATTCTGTTTTTTAATTGATATATAATAAAATATCAAATTATATGTAACTCGATACATTATTACGATGAAACCAAAATACTTCTAAAGTCTTTTCGAATTTACGTTACTTAGGTCGAAAACTTTAATTTTTACGTCTTGAATAATCAGTTTCGGAGCCGCTTCCACTTAAGTACGTTTTCTAGTTAATTATTGTCCGTAAATTCATTTCGAAAAGCCGTAAACCTTTTACAAAAGTCGACCTTTAAAGTTATTAGAATACCGTTATTATACGCAATACTAACCTCCGATTAGTACATGCGGTACGTATAAGCAACCGACATTCTTTAACGGATATTCGTATTGACGACGACTCTACGCTAAAGGTTTCAATTTCGGAATATTTGGTAAACGACGATAAAGTTTTGCGGTTCCGCGATCGTATTTGGGTATTTATTTGCAAGCCGTTTATTGCTGCATTAATTTAAGCTACTTACGATTCACTTTTTACTGGTTATTTAAGTCGCGACGCTATTATCGCTATTTTTTCCAAAACGTATTTTTAACCCGGACTAGATCGCGCGGTTCGTCGTTTTTTTCGTAATTACGACGTTTTTAGGCGTATAACCTATTAGAAACACCGTTGAAAGGGACTTTTCAAACCCCTTCCGGTTTCTGAACGACTTTGAAACAAGTTTTCTGTCGATTTTATAGTTAGCCTACCCTAAAAATACGTTGGAGACATACGTTACCCTATGGGTATTACGAACAGTTTGAGTAAAGCCGTTGCCCTTAAGCCTATAATTATTATAAATGTTAAAGCTTATGCGAAATGTTTTTTTAAATTACTATTAACGATTTTATAGGTCTCTGTATACGTTTGTTAATGACTGTAATTCAAATTGTACCGATAGGTTTTAAAAGCGACTTTACGACCTAATTAAACGAAAGTAACGTTTAAATATTACCTTTTACTCCGAAACCGAGGGCGCAACCGAACGTGTAAATTAAAAAGTCCTCATATACTTACGCTTTTTCGTCGTGTACATTTAATTCGATCAAAGCTGTTTATTACCCGGTTATTAACTAGTATGAAATAATGAAAATACGACTATTATTAGTATTAATCCATTTTTAATAATTCACGATGATTATATTGATTTTATATAGCCGGTATACCTTTTTTTCGTTTCTATTATAAAATTATGCGTAAGAGTTAAAAACTTTATTTAATGGATCCATAAAGTTACGGAATTCGCATAAACCGTAATAGTGGCTACGCAATAACGTATGGAGGAAACCACTAATAAACGACGTTCCCTTTTAAAATGTTTTCGAGTTCGCGATGACATTAAACTTTTCCTTAAAAACTACAAGCTAAACTAATTCTTTAAAAACTTAAATCAGCTTTAGAACAAGTACTGAGTAACGCGTATAATGAACTTTTACGTTGTTAAACTTAACGTACCGGGCGGGAAACATCCCCGATTTCATATAAATTGACTCGTATGAGCCGCTTCGAATCCGCTTTTAAGCTAGCAAATTTAAGACTTTTAACCGTAAATTATAGTTATTAGAGGCTATGACGGCGAGATGAAACCGAAATACCGAGTCGAAAGTATATTATAAACCCGTAACAAAAACTAATTCGAACGTTTCCAACTTTATCATCAACCGAAATAATAGGTTTCAGTCAAATAAAAAGGGTATATATATCTAACATAAAAGTCGCTTTTAAAATTTTCCAATACCATAGTACTTAATACCTTCGAATCGCATTATAAACCAGCTAAACATAACGATAACCCTTTAGGCCTAACCCGCAGGCAAGCCTAACATTTATACCTTACTTTATGAAATGTAATAACGTATCATCCGCTAACGAACGGGTAATAAATAAGCGTATTAATATTAATAAAAACGAAAAACTAATAATGATGACCGGGCTTACTTAAATATATCCTTGAACTCCTGGCCTTACCTAATAGTTTCTCACGCATTTTTATAAGCTAACTTAATTCAACATTTATACGATATAACTTAATATTAATACGCTTTTAAACCTTAATAAACTTTTATTTCGTTTTGAACAACACTCCCTAACTACTCGTTAGCCGCGTCTTTTACGTTTTTACCTTATTACGGAAAACTTACTTAAGTATTACGTTCCTCATTTATTAGCTGTATAGCCTGCAAGCCCCTAAAACGTACGGGAATAGCGGGGACAAAACCCGTCCCACCTCTGGTATCAATATGATGTTACGTAATATAACGTACTTTTATAGCCTTTTTTTACGACGATTACCTAAGTTTATACGTTTTCAGCCGCTCGTTAACACCTATAAAGCGGCTTATGAAAACGTATACTTACTCCGGTTCTAAGAGTCAAACACTAAATACGCTTAAGATAACTCCTTTATAACCTTATTTATATCGGGATTTAAGTTTAACGGCGTACAAAAATAGCTAAAACTACGGCTTATAGCCCCAATATAGCAAAGGCGAACTCAATTATTTAGCTGCTTGTTAATAGCTCCTTGATAACTATTGGGATCACTTATCCTTAATTTTTAACAGAATTTCTTAAGGTTATTCGCCATTTTGTAAACACATTCGAAACACGTCTATTTTCGAGTTTCATCGGGGTATATATAGATAACCCGTAAAGCAAGGAACTTTATACTTGTTATTTAAAAAATAAGTAGTTTCGGAACATATAACCTATATCTCTAATATCTTTATTTACTTTTTTAACAAATTAGGGATTCATTGTGGTACTACAGTTTTAATGACATACTTTAATTACGAAATGGATTGTGAAACTAATACTATACTAAAGGCCAAAAGTACTAATACTATACAATAGCACTATATTAAAGGTTAAAGGTATTGGCACTATACAAAAATGTTAAAGGTTAAAAATTAAAGGAAGCTTTTATTTTAAAATTAAGAGTTTAGGAACTATTAATAGAGGGGGCGTTAAAGAATCTTTTACGTAACGTTCGTCCTAATACAGCTTAATACCATCTATAAAAAAATGCAACGTTTTAAAAGACACGTTTACCTTCTTTTATACTTGCCACGCTATATATATAAAAAAAAGGAATTGGGGGGTGGGTTGTCTGTGGGGATAATGTTACAGGCTAGTGCTTGGCTAGTATTACCAGAGATCTAACCCTAGTAGTTCTATACGCTCCTGCTATTCTCTAAAGCAGGGAGGAAGCCGCTTGGGGATACGATTCCACAAGTCATGTGACTATAGGTTACACTATCTTAGCTCTATAGCCGCTCCCTAGCAGAGACTTCTCCTTCCCTTCTTCATCCAGATTTATAGACAGAATCCGACCATCTTGAGCGACAGCTCCGGTATTTGTGCCTTTACAATCACTATTATTATCTTTCAATTAGATACTGTCTTCTTCATACATTGTGATGCAGACCTAACTGACAGTTTAAAAATATGAAGGCGCTAGGACCGAAACTTTCACTGAAGTTATACTTGAAGATATACTAACCTACAAAATTGATTAAGTGTTTTTAATAAAGGTTTTGTTAATATTTTCAACCCATATTTTTTTTACTATAGTACTTGACGAAAATAGATTCAAACGCTTCAATTTCCTTTAAATTAGTGTTTTTGATGATTATATTCACGTTTCAACTAGCAGGTTAACATTCGGTTAGATAGAATAGGCATTCGGCGATTTGTGAGTAATGTGACGTGATTATTTAGCTAGATAGAGACTTAGCGATTGGAGCGTAGAATTACGTAATGTGGTTGTTTGTTGGAACATAAAGATCTTGTTATTTTAGCTTGACGTAGCGATCTTGACGAGTTTGGTGACATATTTGATTGGTGATTTCATGATATCGGCTAAAAGATTAGTGTAAAAGGTAAGGTTGAATTTTGAGGTTGTTTCTCGTTAGAGTTGTGGTTTATTATAGTGGTATTAGACTTAGAAGTTTGCGATTTGTAGTAATAGTAGTAGTTACTGAGTCGTTTGCCAATTATAAAGGTTTTGACAACTTAATAAACACTTCTTAACAATTAATTTTGGGATTTGAAGCTATTAATATCATTGTTTTTGCTCAATATTCATTTCATAAAGATTTATTGGTGTTGTCAATAATGATACTTTGGTAACATTTAGATTTCCTGGAAATACTGACGTAATCTTGAATTTTTTTTATATATATTAACATGAAAAACCGACGTAGTTTATAGGGGTATTTCGCGAAAATTTCGCTTTTACTTTAGATTTATACAAAACGTAACCGGAAAATAGGTTTTTATTTCATTTTGCTGATTTGTACTTATTTTCATAAGCACTGATCAGTGTTGATAGATCCTATATGTTATAATACTGTCGATTAGACATGTGGTCGAAGTAATAGTGGTATTGAAATGATTAGGTGGTGGATTATTAATTCTTCTATATTTAGGAGACTACTAGCCAGTTTACATACTAATTTTTATAGCTTATTGCATGACATATGCCCCATATTAATTTGGGCTCTCTGCTGAAATTAACCAGCAGTCAGTGCAATTAATATTAACTACAGTGCACTTGAACTCTATTATAACATACTTTTTTTCTTTACATAATGTTCACGTTTATACACAAGGTTATAAAGAGATCATGATTTGTTTCGTACGTTGTTTCGGAAAGAAAAGCGCTTGTGCAGTGGGGTATTATGTCGACACTAAACTAATGTTCATTTAATTACTGCTACACCAATATAAAATTCTCCGGTATATTTTTTAGGCTCGATTCCTGCCGCTTTCATAGATAATTTTACATACTCCAACAATAGGTTAGGTCTCCATATTAACGAATTAGAAGAGTCACCGTAAAGATTGGTTTTAAAATGTAGTAGTAAGAGATGATGAAGAAGGGAGAAGAGGCATCCAGAGGATGAACGCATTAAGTGAGAGCTTATAAGCTTTCATCCAGAGCGTGGAACTCTACCATACACTTTTTGATCTCCCTTTTAAGCAGTGGCATAAAGGGTGCATCCTGCAGCGTAACACGTTATCATATACTCTGCAGGAGTGCACTTTGTAGCTTGCAAAGTGGTCTCTAAGTATATTAACTATAGTAATATATAATAATATCCTCATCAACTAAACTTATCTTAATTGCCCTCTACTATTAATTCAATTGAAGGACTTTAGTTTGCAATCAATTTAAGGTATATAGCTATAATATAAAATCTATAGTATAACTAGTTAATAACTACTATAGCCCAGTAAGAGATTAAGTTAAGAAATAGGCAAAAGGATTTTCAAGCTACTTAAAGCATAAATTCTAATACATTAATCGGGGTGATAGGAATCGTTTATTCCAGTAACTCAAGGTTTGTGTTACCATAGGAGCAAGAATGTTTACTAAGCTTCAGTAAACACTAATAAATAATACCGAGTAAAAGTGAGATCAAATAAGAATCACTAAGAAGGATTCATCCAATATTAAAAAGTTGGATATATAAAAAAACGTTTATTACACTTGCAAGAAACCAGTAAATGCCTCTTTTATCATCAATTCAATTACTAAATTTTCATAGTATTGAATCTTTTAATCACTTAACACAAATTTTGAAAATTGTTTACTTATTTTGAATTTTGAAAAAATTTAATAATGAAAACTCTCTCATATATTTTATAATATTACGAGTATTTGACATAAATATTACGTTTGAAAAACTCTAATTTAGATCAGAATATTTCATTTATTATGGAGGAATATCCAAAATTACGTAAGTTCTGAAACTCTTACTACTTTTAACATCGGTACCCCTTGTATTCAAATGGTTCAAAACTAAATAAATTACGTAACTTTGGTCATAGATTCTAAAGTAACACGCTGTTTATTATAGTGGATGCTATTATATATTAAACCCTGTATTTTTTAACGAAAGCAAAGAAACTATTCAGGAATTCTTAATTCAAAATCTAGATTTTAACGTAATGGGAAATAATTTACCATTAGAGTCAATGAAGTGCTACTTTGCACATATTACCTTGATAGAATTTTGACCTTGTACGAACCTAATTGAAAACATTGTTTTAAAAAAAAGCGATAACCGTAGCGATGAATACATTAAAGCGATGTATATAAAAATATAAAATTGTGAAAAAGCACTTAAGGATGCCTCTGGAGATTTTTACTAAAACCGACCGACACAATAATAACTTGTGAAATTTAAATATTTAAAATAATAATAGAATACGCCACAAAATTAAGAAAAATTTTAAGGTACTTTCATAAAGTAAAAGTATGTTTCGTTTTGTAGCGTCACGAAATATTCAATGATTAAATTCCAAAGAAATAAGACAAATGAAATAAATTCCACAAGCTCACTATATACATTACAATGAGAATATATATCGAAATTTTTTCATATAGATGAATATAAAAACTATAATGAAAAAACCCTACAAAAAATTAAAATATCAATAATTTTCAAATGTTGATAAAAAATTGATTCCTATAATGTTATTATCAGAATACCGTGATAGCAGGGATAACGTATCCAATATCTATAGAACTAGGCGCAATGAATCGTCAACTACCTTCAAAAATGAAGAATGAAGATTTTATAATCGCGGATAAAAAATACCTCGCGGAAGAATATCCCTAGAAATAAAGATAAGGCTAGAAATCCGGTTTTAAAAGACGGTGACAAATAAATGTTTCAAAACGATCAAAATTTTAATATATATAAAGTTTAAACGATGAATACTATTCATAAGCCTTGACTGGTAGTATTTTAGACAATATAACGTTATCGACTAGAATCGTGGTCGAATTAACAGTATTATTGCGTAGTTATGTGATAGATGTATTGTTTTAGGTTTAACAGACCACTAGCCGGTCTACACACTAATTGGTATAGCCAATTTCTTAGACCATACCTTAATTTGAATTGGGCACATACTTTACTTGACCTTATAGTCAATACAATTAGCCCACAAATTAATACACTCAATTTACAATTTGTATAATCAACTTATGTTGACCGACTGCTCTGCAATTACTACTGTTCCAAAGGACATAATAATAAAGAAATACGTTATTGAACTTATATAACCTTTTATATTTTTTCCTATATTATTTATTATATGAAAAGCATTTTTACATTGGTTAAATATATTTAATATGTTATATTGGAAATGAATGTTATCATTATAAAGATAAAGACGCGAATAGTAAATATAGAGTTCATGATACATGGGGTGCAGAAAGTAATGGTTGGTAAGATGAAGAAGAAAAATATAATAATTATCATTTATATTAAAAGCGGTGTATAAAATAATTGGATAAATACAAATACGTAAGCAATCTAGAAATAATGATATATAATTTGTATTTTTCATGAACCCAATTCACTCTGAATTTATAAACAACAAGTTTTTATTATGAATAGGGTGTATAATATATATTTAAGTCATTAAATAATGAGTTAATAGGTTTCATTGAGATTTATGTAATAAATAGTACGTATATCGTGTATAGATCGCATATGGTACACATTGAATACAGGTGTGGTACTAAAGCGATACAAGTAATGTTGTCAAGGATTATATAGTAGAGTAAATAGAGTCCTACAAAATTATTCTATACATT
This sequence comes from Anisogramma anomala, assembly GCA_038502455.1. Taxonomy (NCBI): domain Eukaryota; kingdom Fungi; phylum Ascomycota; class Sordariomycetes; order Diaporthales; family Gnomoniaceae; genus Anisogramma; species Anisogramma anomala. The sequence continues at coordinate 3,455,546 of JASMMZ010000002.1, read as the reverse complement.
GAAACCCATTACATATTCCTTGAGTCTACCTTAGTACCTCAATTGCTAACATAATTGATACTTACTTGAATCTCTATCGTAAGTCAGACAATAATATCTCTTTTTTTTTTCCTCGATAATACTGAAATTCTAATGAAATAGAATCGCATTATAGATTTCAATGTCAGTATTTTAATATTGTTCGGAAATCCCTATACCTTGGTGCTTTTTTTCATTATACGCCTCTTTTACGACTATAATAATTTTGTTTTTTTGTTTTGGGGAGGACGGTTATACATTTTATTGCCCAAAATACTTGTATATATTTTATTTCAATAGAGAATTTATATTTTTTAAAAAAATGGATAGCGGTGTAACCAGATATTCAATGCATGTTAGTGATAGGTGACAAATACGTATAAGTGAAAAGGAAGAATTTTTTGGATGAAGAATATATGTGCTATAATTATAGAAACATTACTTAATAAATTACTCAAACATACAAATCACACAAATCCTTACCTATATCACTTCTGTTTCCACCTATACCAAAATCCTCCATATGATTGAAATACAAAAATATGCCAAATTTATGTACTAGTTGTTGGAATAATACTAAATGCAGTGCAGTAGGTCAACTTTACTTATAGTAAAGTTGACTATACCAAACTGCAATTTGAGTGTATTATTATTTTTTGGGCTTACTGTATTGGGTGTAAGTCGAGTACAGTATGCTACACTTCATATTAGAGCACGGGTCAAGCAATTGTCCATACAAATTACTGTGTAAACCGGCTAGCGGTCTGCCAAACCTAAAACAATACATCCACCACTTGACTACTGCAATAATACTGTTACTTCAACCAATCGAATCGATAACGTTATAACGTCTAGAGGCCTATTGATAGGCAAGGTCTACAAATACTAATCAGTGCTTATTATATTAAGCATAGATAAGCTAAATATAAGAAAATTCTACTTTTAGGTAACGCTTTACGGCCGCAACGGCGGCTATAGTAAAGGAAAGATTGTTGTGAAGGGTCTTTATTAGTACTAAGTCAGTCCACAACGACAGGAAAATAGAAAAAACCTTTGGATTTCGTTAGTCCACAACGGCAATCTCAAAGTAAACGATGGAATCGCTACTTGAAAACACTAAGAAATCTTTACGAATCATTTTTAAAAAGAGTTAAAATTGACCGCTAAAAATCGTAAATCGGCAAGTTGGCAAACGGCTAAATTAGTACTAATATAGGCATTACTACTATAAAAAAAATAAGTTTTACGGCTAAACAACCATAATAAACGACCTTTGAGCTTACACTTTACATCAAACCTTTACCCCCACTTCACTTTTTTTCACTAACCTTACGCCAATTCAATTGTTAAGACCACTGCCCTAAGCGAAAACATTAAGAATCGTTAAGTCGCACCGAAAAAGCTACGCCACGCGACTCCACGCTAAATCGACAAATTCCTACGCGACTTCACGCTAAAACATCAAGTCCCTACGCCTAAGATTACCAATTATCTCGCTCTATACGCCTTACACGTCCAGAATAAACCAGAACCTCAAGATGTTTACCGCTAGCACTCACTTTAAAGCCATCACCAACCCCGCTGGGAAAAAAGTAATCAAATCCTTTAAAACTATATTTATCAAATACTACGACGAAGATCTTTAAGCGTAAAATGTCGATAAAGACTTAACGGAAAAGTACATTACTAACTTCTTTAGATACTTTATCGTTAAATATAATAACGACCAAAATCCTAACCATACCTTTCGTATCTATTGCGACTTGTTCTATAAGTTAACTATAAGTATGTAAAAGGCAATTTAAGAAGGGGTTAAATCGAAACTTAAGTTAAAATTAGAAAAACAAGGGATTGAAGTTTAAGTATAGGGCGTTACAAAGCTAGCACGAATCCCTTTTAACCTAACCCAACTTAAAGGATACCTTTAAAATCTATGGCCTAAAGAAATAGGTATTAAAAAACCCTAATGCCTCTATACACGTTCTAGAAAAACCTACCATTCACTCTTAACTAATTTAAGCTTCTTTACGCGCTAGCGATAAGAAACCTGTTAACTTACTCGATAACTTAGCACTTTCACGTAACAGCGTGAAGTACGATTTTAGTGGCGGTGGTGTATGTAAAGCAACGGCCGCTAACGCAGTTAGAGAAATCAACGTCGGCGCTTTACACCAGTTAATAAAGTAAAATCGTTAAGTCTCCTAATAACTCCAGATCCCTCTTACCCCTTAGCAATTTAATTAAAATCGTTAATTTCCCTACAAGTCTTAACACAAGACTTTACCCTTCGGGAATACCGACCGTTAATTACCTTTATCACTGTGCCTCGAAAGTTCCAAGACTTAGATTTCCAAAAAAAAAATTAAAAAAAATATCAATAAAAACTGGGATAACTATCGCGACCTGCCCCTAAAACCTGTTAAAATGGTTAATATAAACTACAAACTTCTTACGGATTTCGTTAAAATCTAAAACAATACCAAAAGGTATAACGGAAAGCGCTACAACCTCCTCTACATAAAGATAATGCTATTTTTAAACATTTTCAAGTAAATAAAGGTTCTCCTTTCTATTTTTCACTTACTATTTCCCGGAATCCTTATAGGGCAAACCAAGGATTACTACCTAACATTTTTAACGCAAGTAACCACCTTTTGTAAAGTTTATAATTGTTGGAATAATACTACATTCAGTGCAATAGGTCAGCTTTACTTACAGTAAAGTTGACTATACTGAACTGCAACTTAAGTGTATTATTTTGTGTGAGCTTACTGTATTGTGTGTAAGTTCAGTACAGTAAGCCAGACTTCATACTAGGGCACGGGCCAATCAATTAGCCATATAATTATAGTGCAGACCGGCTAGTGGTTTGCCAAACCTAGAATAATACATCCACTATCTAACCACATAATACTACTATTACTTCGACTAATTGAATCGAAAACTTTATAACGTCTAAGCCCTACTAATACTAATCAGTGCTTATTAGGTTAAGTACAGATAAGCTATGTAAAAGAAGAAGCTACCTTCTAGTTACACTTTATAAAAGATCAAGGTTGAAGAAATATTCTTACGAAGAGCTTCTACTGTTATGTCGGTTTTCACGGCAGAAACTAGAAAAGACTTTGAGGTTACGTCGAGATTTACCGCAGCTAAAAGGTAGCGACGGTATCGTTATTGAAAATACTAAGAAATCTTTATATATTTTTCTTAAAAACGTTAAGATTGACTGTTGAAAGTTTTTAAGTTCGGTAAGTTGGCAAACGATTAAGCTAGTATTACTACTGGTGCTACTATTACAGCACAAACAATTATTTCCCAACGTTAAATAACCTACAAACATTAAATAACCCTTGATCTCTATTACTGATAACAACGATCGACCTTACCCTTTACACTAAAGCTTTGCCTTTACTTCACTTTTTTTCACTTTCCCTACGCCCATTCAATTGCTAAGTTCGTTATTTTAAGGGAAAATATCAAGAATCGTTAAGTTAAGTTAAGAAAGTTACGTCGCGCGACCCAACGCCAAATCTCTAAGTTTCCACGCAACTTCACGCCAAAACACCAAGTCCTTGCGATCAAGATTACTAAGTAGATCGACTTACGCGTTTTACACGTCCTATACCAGTTAAAACGTCAAGATAGTTACCGCAAACGTTTATTTTTAGATTATTACCAACTCCGTTTGGAAAAAAACCAGTAATAGCCTTCGGAATAGTTTTTGTTAACTATTACAACAAATAGCTCTAAATTACAAATATTGATGAAACCGTAATTAAAGCCTATCTGACTAACTACGTTGACTAGTATGTCCTCAATGCAGACTTTGACGAAGATTACGGCCGCGGCATCCGCACTTTTTAAGATTTCCATGCGTTTTTTAATCACTGGATTTCTGATGTATGGAAGATGATTTAGCGTACGATTAAGGCTAAGCTAAAGAAGTAGGTTATCTGCCGTGGTATTTATACCCCTGAGAAAATATTACTGAGATTAGATGAAACTTTTTTTAAATTGGCTTAATGTGAAAACCCCCCTTAAACCAAAAGGCGTCAAGGAACCTTAACGCCCTTACACGCGATCTAGGGTACCTCCTCTTTATTTCTAGATAATTTAAGCCTTTTTACGCATTAACGATGAGAAACTTGTTGATTTGCTCATCAATTCAACACTTGTATATGATAGTATGGAGTACGTCCTTAGCGGCGGTAGGGCATATGAAGCAATGGCTATCCATATGGTTAGAGGAATTAACGTCAACGCTTTACACTAGTCAGTTAAGCATAATTGTCAAGTCACTTAAAACCTTTTAATATCTATCGCTCCCCAGCACTTTAATTGATAGGCTTTTTAAAAACCTTCTCATGGTAGGTTTGCCTACATGCGAAAGATTATTACAACTCCTATTATAGGATTTTACCCCTCGGGCCAAGCTATTAGCAATTGCCCTTAATACTGTATCTTGGAGGCTTTAAGATTTAAATTGATAGGAAAAAACTGTAATGAAAATTAAGATAATTCTCGCTACCTACCGTCAACGCCTGTCAAAATAGTTAATATTAACTACAAGCTTTTTACGGACTTCGCCAAAATTTTGAATAATATATAGATATATAATGGAAATCTGTATAACCTTTTCGATAAGAAGATGATGCCCTTTTTGAACATTTACAAGTGAATGGAGGTTTCCTCTTATGATTTTTACTTATTATTTCCCGCAATTCTTATAGGGCATTCTAGGGACTACTACTTGATTTTCCTGATTCGAACTACCACGTTTTGCGAAGTTGATAATAGTATAAAGAGATATTTAGAATACGATGTCCACTTCGCTCAATACTATATAGTTTTAGCCACCAAACGATGGATTAAAATAATAGCAAATATAAAAGACAAAGAAATACCAATAAATGTGTTAAATTAAATGTTTGATCAGTTGATATTGTGTTAACAAATAACGGATAAAGCATACGTTGGTAAAGCTACACTTTTCGAGTAGGTACGGGTAGCAGTTACAGGCGTTAACGAGCTTGAATACGCCTTATAACGCCTAGATGTTACTTACGAAGGCTTTTTTTAGCTAATTGCGTTCCTCGCGTGCTACTGTAATGACGCATATACCAAACTCGTTCAGTATATATCCTTAAGCCGGCAACTTCCTTATTGTAGATAAAGAAGACTTTGCGGTAGTTAATTATATCGACTGTAAGTACGGTTACGGGTGACCTTAACGCTTAAGGTTGAGATTATCGACTATAGACTGAAGGTAGCACCTACTTTAACGTTAATAAATCTAATATTTAAACGGACCTGTTAACCGTAAGTGATATCGTTGTGATGGTGATAAGATATATTAGATGTACGGTAAATCTGGCTATTAGTTAACTTGGCACCCCCCCACCGAGCGAAATAACAAAAAGGGAATGTATTATATTCAATACACTAGTACTTCTAAATAAGTTTACTTAAATTAAATCGTAGACTTCCAAGGCGATAAGTTGATAACGACGATAATACTTTTAAGCAGATTGAATGGCGTACAGCCACTATTTTTGGTACAGCCTAGTAATTAGCCGACTACGTCTTCCTATACTATTTAGGTGGTGAAAACCCTTTCTTTTGCCCTAACAAAGTTTATAACCCCTTGTGTACCTTTAATCTTCGCTATATATATGCGGACTATACGTTTTAATATATTATTACGCATATAGTGGTAATAAGTTACTTTAAAAAACGTTATTCAAAATGTGTGGTACTGCTAAAAGAAAGTACTATAGTTATTAAACTTAATTGTTACTATTCTAATAAGATCAAAATTATCTTCAAAACAGGCTAATAACTATCATTATTAGGGATTACGGTAGTTTAAACTATTATAGATATAATTAGGTTTTACATCCTTAAGTTCTCTACCCTTTTCCTTTTTTTCTTTGAGGATATAAAGACTCTCGGCGTTAATGTCGATGTCAACGCAGACGAGCTGGTTAAGGATGGCCAAAGGTTTCCTTTCGCTTTTAAGTGGGGGCACCTATGGTTTTATTTTTAAGGCCGTGAAGCAGTGGTGTTAAACCTAACGGAAGCGGAGATACACTAATTATACCGTCATTTTAGGCACCTAGCCGTTAACAGGGTAAATAAAATCCTAAAGTCTGCAAGATATAAAGATGTGGAATACTTTGCTTTGAAAGTTATTAGAAGGCTTTATTATCACTGCCAAATATATACCTCAGTCTTTCGAAAATTTAATTTTATATTAAAATATGATAAAGACTCTAACCACGAGGTTTTTATCGATGTGTTTTATTTAGATAATAACCCTGTTTTATACGTTGTTGATTCTGCAGCCTTTTTTTTACGAAGTAAAGTTTTTAAAGTCCCTTTCAATAAAGGATACGTGGAAAATACTAAGGATATTGTGGATTAATACGTACTTGTACCCACCTAAAGTTGTTGTTTACAATACCGGTACCAATTGTACGACGGCGGAATTTCAGGAAAATACCAAGATAATGTGTATTTAGTATAAACAGGTACCTGGAAAGGCTTACTGGAGTATTTAGAAGGTTGAGACGGTATACTCTCTACTTTTCCGAGCGTATAACATCTTTACATTAGAAATTGAAAACTTTACGGATCCGGAGGCACGCCTTTAAATAGCAATAAATAGTCTAAACGATATTGTAAGCCCTGAAGGCCTAATGATAATGTTATTGGTATTTAAAGTGTACCTACACCTTACAAGTGAATATCCATTATTAGCAAGTACCTAAAAACGAGTTGCGACTTACAACAAAGTCTTTAGGGAACTACAAAGGGAATCAGTAAGCTGTCAGGTTAATAATTCCCTTAACATCAAAAGCAACCCTATAATAATCGACGTACTTACTTTGCTGTTATAAAGTAAAGTCCTCGTGTAACGTAAATCGGGTAAATATGAGGGCCCGGATAAAATTTTATGTATCGTTAATTTTCAAGTAGTTATTAAAATTGCTAATGGTTTTTTATTCTTTCGGACTATATAAGTAAAACTTTATATTGGGGTTACTAACAATAAAAACCCTTAAATTGAATAACCAAGTTAAAACGAACCTTTTTTACTCGTTATTGATAAGTGGATAAAACGATACCGGTATGGACAACCCCCGAAAAAGAGGAACGATAAAAAGTAAAAATATATACCGGGTCGTATATACAGTACTATTTGGGTAATTAAAAACGAGAAGTATAACGAAGACTTGGGATTAAATCTTCAAGTATAAGAAATTATAAAAACCTCTAGTAAACCTTTTAAGAAAAACGATAAGGTCGAAATTATTAGCCTACTAATTTAAGGAGTTATAAAATTCATGCCGAAGACTGATTTTAATCTCTAAGACTCGAACTATACGATCTTTAAATCGAGAATTATTTATGAGGTCAAAGGCAAGACTACAAGGCGACCGTATAAAAATTCTCCTCTAATCGATTAAGGATACGGCGATAAAAGCAAAGATTGGATAATTATATATACTCCAACGATTTAAAGAAAATGAGGGTTTGGTGATCGCTTTGGTAATAAGTTCATTAGCCAGAATTGAAAGTAAGTTTACGTTCAATAGCCGTAATATAATGGAAGTGTTGGAATAATATTACATGCAGTGCAGTAGATCAACTTTACTTATAGTAAAGTTGACTATACTGGACTACAAGTTGAGTGTATTGTTTTGTGGACTTACCGCATTGAATGTAAGTCGAGTGCAGTACGCAGCACTTCACTCTAGGGTACAGGCCAATCAATTAGCCTTACAGTTTACTGTACAGATCGCCTAGCAGTCTGCCAAACCTAGAATAATATTTCCACCACTTATCCAATATAATACTACTATTACTTTAACTACGATTCTAATTGACAACGTTATAACGATCCAAAGACCTATCAACACTAATCAGTGTTTATTAGATTAATTATAGATTAGTTAAGTAAAAGAAGAAGCTACTTTCCGGTTATGTTTTGTGAAATACTAAGGTAAAAGAAAGATTTTTGCGAAGGGTCTTTACTATTGCGTCGGTTTTTACGGTAGTAAGTAAAGAAAACTTCTAGGTCACGTTGGTTTTCAAGGAAGCTTAGAGATTGCAATGGTATCGCTATTAAAAACACCAATAAATCTTTATTGATCCTTTTTAAAGACGTTGAAATTGACTGTTTAAGGTCTTAAAGTTCGGCAAGTTGGCAAACGGCTAAGTTAATACTACTGCGGGTACTACTACTGCAAAAACGACTAAATCACACGGCCAAATAACAAATAATCTTCGCCCTTTACCACAAATTGTTAATATCCGACCTACGATGGTAACCTAAGTAGGTGCCAAATAGAGTTTACTATTGAGGTACAGTGGAAGACTTGAAGAAGCTACCATGGCCCATCGTGTAGGATTTATACGCATAGTTAATGCTCAGCCCGTCACGTACCCTTACACGTGCCTTGTACGAACCGTACCCGGTCTGCGCCTAGACCAGGCCCAAACTAGGTACTATATATCACATTACGTATACAGTCACGTACTCTATAGACCCGTATCGGGTACTATATATCCGGTTATGTATACAATCACGTAATCTAAAAATTTAATGGCCAATAGCTTAAGTTTATAATATACCCCTCTTTTCCCCGGATTTTATAAGGGCTGCGGCGTCCCGTTAATTAAACGTAAGGTACGGGTATCGCCCGTTTAATACGTGGGCCGGACCCGGATCAACGATGAGGTTGCTAACGCATCGAATAACGTATCGGCTGGTTTAATCTTATACTACCGGCGCCGTATAACGCGCCCTCTTAAAGTACCGCTTAATATATTTTTCAATTGCCGGTACCTTATAACGCGCCCATTTTAATGTACCATATAACATATGGGCCGGTTTAATCTTATATCGCCTATATCGAATGACGAACCTCTTTATCGTATCGCTGAACATATCTTTTTTACCACTGGTACCGTTTAACGCGCCCCTTTTAACGTATCATATAATGTATCAACCGGTTTAATTTTAAAACCTCGATACCACTCAACGTGCCATATAAAGTATCTCTTTTACCGTCGGTACTGCATAACGCGCTCCTTTATCGTACCACGTAATATATAACTCCTGCAGACTCCAGTCTACCCGTACTTATAAATACGGATTTTAACGTAATCTTTAAAACTTCTCACTTTTATCTTTTATATAGCCGACCTCCCTTTACCAATTCCCACATTAACATAACTTTTTATAAAAGCTATTTTATTACTTTTCGTACCTAAGCCGTTAATTACCTATTAATATCCCATAATCGCTTTATCTTTTTCTCGTCTTTATAATTAACGTTTATAATAAGTTCAACCTAGATTATATCGCCTTCAACGTACCTAATGAAGATAACTAACCGCCTTATAAAGTATGTCAACTTATTATAATTAACACTTTATCGATAATTATATTTTATTACCCTCCCGTATTATAGATAACCTGTTTTTTTTAGTAATAACGAAGATAAAAACAAGCTCCCCCCTATTGGTAAAGGATACCTTTATATCTTATATTAATCGAATTTTTAATTTAGACATTCCTTTTGTTTAAGTCCGAGTTCATTGAGTGTAAAGCTATCGTATGTATCGAAAGGTATATGATAAGTTAAGCTTATAAATTAACCTTATATAAAGTTGAACCGAAATTTAACCCCTTTTCGTAATACATTTGAAAAATAAATTTACTTAGGGCCTCGCCCGGTTTACGCGGCATTTGAAGCCAGTCACTTACTTTTATTAAAGATAAGGGTCATATTCCATTTCTTTTTTGTATGCGGTAAGGAAATATCTCGAGCTATCGACCCGTTTTTATCCCTTTTTTTAAAAAAAATATTTAACCAGTTCATCTGGCTCCGCGATGTTACTCGGGTATAAAAAGTTCCTACCGTACCAGCCGTATAAGTTGTCACCATTTTTATTATACGTCACCGTCGCTCTTTTCTCTTGAGTCTATCCTCCTTTAGGACTCTTTTGTTACTTTTTACGGGATCATTCATTTACTGTAATAGGATGCCTTCAGTTAACCATACATTAACGTATAACGTTTTTATGTTGGCCTCCACTAACGCCCGTGGTATACCCTTTTATGGTTTTAACTTAAATAACCAAAATAATATAATTACGTACACTATATCCCTTATAACTAATATAGGCTATAGTTTATGAAGTGTGGCGAATGATATCTAAAACTTAACCGTACGAATCCCGTGTTCGCCCGTTTTCCATTGGCTAATTTTAGCTAAAAATAGGCTAATCTAGTTAACCGTAACCGGGCGGAAAATCGTATCCGAATTAACCCCATCGTCCGGGCCTAAACTAATATATTTTAATCCTTTATAACCCGTACAAAATATCGCTCTCATCGCTCCACCACTCGCCCCGCTCCTTACCAACCGCTTTCATCGGCCTTCCCTAACGCTAGTCTTTTTAACGCTATTCGCCATCCTCGGCATCACCCCACGCCTACCCTACTTTTTATTAACCTCCGTCGTTAACGTTTACCAACACCCGTTATACCCCTCGCCGTCATCTTTTATTCGCGTTTTTTAATATTCGAAACTAGTTATAATAAAGCCCTTAAATTTAACAACGTCGGTATAAGCTAAATACCAATAAAAATAGAAATAATGAATCGTTAAATTTTTAGTAAATCGTAATAGAAACCGTTTCGCGGTTAGATATTTGTCCAAGAAAGATGGGTTATATATACCCGGCCCTACTTATTATATCGTAACATAATTATTAATAAAATTTCCCATCTTTTTACAAATATTATATTACTTCAAAGGTGTAGGCAACTCGCCCGGCATAAGTTACCTAATTTAAACTCGACGTCGATATTAAAATGCCGGGTTATTATTAATTTGAATATCCATTTATTTCGCTTTGAATTTATTTAAAGTTATAATATGTTGGCAGTTTTTTAGTATTTACTATTTCACATAACCTTTTTATTTAATTAATATGAAACGAACCTCCCCCCGCTCCGTTTTCACCGCGAAAATTTCTTAAACTTTGAATTCCTTATATATACCCTTTCATATATCATTAAACACTAAACCTAATTTCGGGCAAATATCTAATGAAACCTAAAAAGAAAAGGAGTTAAATACCGCCCGCTTTACTACATTTACGTAAAATATAAGTTATTTACTAAAAACATCTAAACCGATATTTAATAGGTTCGAAACGTCGACAATACAGTATTAATTATAAAGCCAATTTTTTTTTTACCTATACGATTGTTTTAATGTTACGTAACTTTAATTAAACCTAATTCCTGACCTTATCCCGTTTCACTGAACGTCGTTGACGGTTTACCGCCATTTCTATTTGTTATTGAATATAAATTATCACCGCTTACGCGAATTTCGCGCCCTCATGTAAATATACTAGAAATATAACGGCTTTCCCCGCCGAGTTAATTAATGACTTAGTATTCCCGTTCATTTTTGAGATAGGTAACATCTTATACTTATTAACCAAACGGCTTACGTTAAACCCGATAACTGTCGACTTTCGAGTATTTCATATAAATTAATGAATAGGTAAATATAAAACCTTATTATATTACGAAAAATCAATAACGACACCAAAGTACTTTTTAACTATATGGTTTATACATTTAATACCGTTATCTATTTATAGGTGGTACGCTGTAAATAAAAGTTATTCGACTTTTATCACACAAAACAAGGTCGTTTAGAATACCTTTATCTTCTACAAATCGAGGTTATTGATAATAAAAACCGAAAATATATAAAATCTCTACTATATATCCCAGAAAAACTCCGTATACATATTATTACTTATAAACCATGTAACATCGAACTACCTAAATTTAAAAAGGCGATTTATAATAATCAATAAATATTGAAAGCCGCCGTTAATAATTGGCAGATTGATTTTAAAGTTCATTAAAATATATACCTAATACCGATTTGAAATGAGAAAGGGTTCAAAAGGGCCTTATCATAAGGTACAACGAAGTTTCGTCCTATTATATTACATATATATTTGATATAAACGTCGAATATCTGCGAGTATCCCCTCCTAATCACAATCGCATTAAAAGACCCAGAACAAAATATTTTTACCTGGATAACTTATAATAAACGAATTGTTTTTTTATGATAAGATCTTTATCGTTAATAGTTTCTAGTTCGACAGTTACAAACAGTTCAATAACGTAACGTACTCCGCTAATCAATTCCGTAATCCGTAATTTACACCGATTATCTTATCTTAATTGAAAAACGCCTAATGCTTTGAAAAACCGTTAATATCTAAACCTTATACAATGTGTCGTTTGCCAATTTTTAATTCCATAATTCTGTTAAGGTACCTGGACTGAAAATAAAGAGACTACTCGAGGTTAATAAGGTCGGCGGATTTAACGCAAGCTGAGTCGCATCGGTATCACCGACTCAGATGTATTGAAATCCCCCGTCATTATCCTAAATAACAACCTGAACGCGAACCGTGCCCGGGGCGATCCTACCCCCATCAATTCTTCGAAAACCTCTGGTCCGCTTATAAAGTACATATTATGGCGATGTAGTAACCAAACCCCCATTTGAACAAATTTATCTTTATCACCCACCGTAATATGCTTTCACTTAATATATAAGTCTATTATTACTACGTTTAATATAAAAATAAAAATGGGTTAAAAAACTCACACGAGGTATTCCTTGACTTTAAGTTTATCTTAAAATCTATGGGATAATACATCTGGACAAGCGCCCTAAGTTACGGGCCTATACCGTAGGTAATATTAGAAAAGCAAAAGTATTACGACCCAAGTATGATGGCAGGTCAGGAAGCAAGTCAGTGTACAGCTGAGCCACTTAGAGCCTGAAGTCCAACACATCAGGCGGGAAACACCTCTCCTTTGTTAGCGGAAATGACTAAGCCAATCACGTGCTTAAGATCAGTGGGATCAGTACTGATCCAAGTGATCCAGGATCAGCGGGTTCAGCACTGATCCAAGGATCCAGTACTGAAAACGGTATGAAGGCATAGATATATAAGGACACGGTCAACACCACATAGATTGTATTTCCTTCATAGCTCTTCAGTTGTCAATCTAAGTATTCAGTGTCGAGCAATTTTGGATATTCACTTTTTCCACGGACAATTTGGGTTTCACCCAACACACTTCCGCCACACGATGTCCCTCCTCGAGACTGTCACAATCGAACATGTGCCGTCCTCACACAGCGTGCACGTGGCCTTGTTCAAGGACGTCTCCAACGCAGGTGAATTGCAGTCGCAGCTGCTGGCGCGCAACGCCGACTTCGAATACGCCTTCATCGACGCGAGCTCCATTGTCTCACGAATTCACCTGCTAGCCGCCGTGTACAAGGCACTCTCCGTGCTCGTCGATGGGACGCTGCGGTCGCCTAACGTGCACGCCGAGATGGTCAACGCGCTGAGTGCCAACAACAATGTGAGCCACTCCCCACCCACCTCCCTGCCCATCTTGCTGCTCGCGCCTTGTACTAATCGCGTGTGGTGCAGATCTCGGAAGCCTACCGCCGCTACGGAATCGGCCCCGACGTCAGGAGCATCGTCGTCGTCAAGGTTACGTTCCCCACCGCCGACTGCCCACAGCCCCCGACCGCCAAGGATGTCTGGAAGCACCTGTCCGAGCATGTCGACGGGGTCGCGGTTCCGTTCACCGACGCCGAGCTCGCCAAATCGACCGACTGGGCCAAGGTCAAGAAGTACTATAAGCTTAATGTGCCTGCCTTGACCGCAATCAAGGACGAGAAAGCCAAGCTGAAAGAGTCGGAGATGTTTATTCTGGGTGCGATGGCTTTGCGGGGAGTCTAGTTCTCCGATCCAAGCCGTGGAATTACATGCGCTTTCCATGGCGATTGCATGTTGTGGATCCGACCTGGCTTCCTCGTCGAACAGCAACAGCTATGGTCTGTCATACAGTTACTCCCTCTTCATGAGCCCGCACAGACGTCCTAATATGGACAACATGGCCTCAGGCACGTCGGTCCCATACTTCGAGCCGATGGAGCATTTTGGAGCGTAACGGTCAATACGTGCGCGACTATGACTCCCAGTACATCCGTGTCGGGATGGGCGTTATAGGCAATCTGGTGGAGGTTGTCAGCCCCTTTTAGAAATCGTCGATGGAGTATGTCACAGAAGCGAACATGGCCTGCCCATGTACAAGCTCTAAAAGGAAGCGGAGGAAGTGAAGGAAATGTCCGATTCGGTACGCATCAATGGCATTGCTCCGTAACGCCGCCGAGGGATATACCTGGGCCGCCATGCTTCAACATGGATGCTGGGCCACTGAGCAACACATGCGCGGATGTCCACCCTACGCAAGAAAGACCGCTGTTAACAGCAAGCTCCCAAATGGCTGGGTAGTCTGTCAAGTCGCCCCTCGGCGTAATTGTCACTTTGTCACTGTCAACAGTGACGATGTCGGTATGCCTGCAGCTCTCGTTCGTGGAGCCAGCAAGGGAGCTAATGAGCAATGACGCACCATGACTACACGCGTCGCAAAGCGCGGTGATGGCAGCACTGTCCCATCCCAGAGAGACGAACCGAGAGCGGCTCTGATGTGGCTCGCGCACATGCCTGTGCCTCTTGCCTCGTTTCCTCAGCATAGCAAGCGACAGACCACCGGCAAAACACGCGAGGCTCGCCTCAGAGAAAGTGAGAATGCTCATCTACAAGACTTGCTAGCGCCCAAATCGTGGTGGGGCTCTTGTCGGAAGGTAAGCTTCACGTCAAAGGGTCAACGGTAATGAAGTTCTTACTCGGGAACGTGAAAAGGCACCGACTGCTGGGGACCCATCCATCACATTTGCGCCGAGCACGACCAGCTTCCATCGTCGCTTGCGCACACGGGTAAAGGAGATGTCCAAGGCTGGGTGGGGATTCCCAATGCGTCGGTTGGTTCTAGCATCGGCGAAGAACGCGGCGAAATGCGACTTGAGAACGTGAATTGCAAGATTCGGCGTATCACCTCCTGAAAGCATGCTGCAGCCAATGTTATCCCACCGCATATGCCTGCTCGAGCGTCAATTCAGCCCTTCAAAGTCTTGACGTTGGTGGTCCTGAGTGTCAATACCACCGTGGTGGTCCCACCGCTCATGCCTATAAGAGTGTTATTAGGAACCCTATCATATAACTTATGTTACCCACCTTTAGAACTAACAAAATGTAACAGCCCCATACAAATGAAAAGTTTTGCCACCCCACCGCAATTGATGTTGTTAAGTTATAATTAACTAGTAATATTGAAACAATACTTTTGTTTTACTGATCAATCTACAAGTAGAATTAAGCTATATAAAATATTATTATGTGTGTTATATTATAAGGAATATTGCTTTTTTTTTGTAGACATTCTGTTAATTAAGGTGTCGTTAATAGCCTTTTTGGGAATGACGGATTTAATGGTAAACTCGTAGAATATATCTTTAGCTTCGACAAATAATGTTTTCTAAATGTTTGAAAGAAATCTAAACTCGTTTAAAACCTTTTTGTTTTTAGTCTATAAATCGAGTGATGGTGGTTTTCACTGCATTAGGATTGTAGTAATACGCGTAAAGTATTATTATAAAGGCATTATGATTGTTATTACCGATGTTATCACCGCGGATGTAATAACTCTTTATAACGGTTTTTGTCATTTCTTTCAATTGTTGGAAAATAATGTAAAAATAAGTTTTGAATACGAAAAAACTTTTAATTTCAACGTAATTTACATAATGTCATAAACATTTATATTAAAAAACATAAGCATATTAGTAGTAACTTTGAGCTACCAGATTATATTGATAAATAAGGCTAATATATTAATGTTATATTACTTGATATGTAAAATGTGCTCCCAAATAACTTAATTTTATTCAATCAGTTTCGTTTATAAAGTTTCAATAAACTGTTTATACTAAGCAATTTATCTATTGTATTACATAATAAAGGTGTTTTGAAATTCGATATATACGAGCGTATTGAAAAAATATTTTAAAGTTTAGGGTGTAATGGACTCAAACTTTTGGGTATAAAGTATATAGTTTATGTAACTGTATATGTAACAGGATATGCAGTACCCGTTCTAGGCGCGGTTCGGGCGCGGACCACAAATGTCACGTGCGAGGGTACATAACAGATCATATATGAACCGTACACATAAGTCCTACATGAAAAACTCCTTTAAACTTCTTTCATCTTCCTTAATATCTAAATGATGAATATTATTTGGTACTTGTTTGGTATACCTTTATAAGTCGGTTCATAATATATAATTGGGGGTTTTTTAAAGAATATTCTTTATAATAAATAAATCGATAATAAGTATTGATGATTTCGCGTTATATTGTAACGTTATCATCAAGGATAAGCTGTTAGCAAATACCCAATCCTCCACCTTCACAAATATACATTTTCTCCTTCGAAACCAACTTAAATTTATAGATATCGCCTTTAAAATACTCTAAGTTATTTTACATTTATGTTAAAGTAAATGTAATAACTTTCTTAATCGATTTCTGCCTTCGACCCAGCCGTTTCGTATCTTCTAACATCCAGTTTTACCTAAGTTGTTACTTAAATTTGATAATTTTAAGTCGATTGACCGATTATTCAAGTTGATCTTTTAACGCCTAAAAATGGCCGGAAACGATATGACTCATCATAATTGGTTAAATTTATTTTTGCTTCGGTGGCGACGCGTTAAACGATCGAATTCATGTTTTATACGGATAAAATATAAATTGAAAAAGGCCGATACGCTTTTTTTTACGTATGGACATACTATACGTTAATTATTAAGTACACTATTACGATGTATTATAAAACCAGAGGGCACGAGAGTATATACGATATAAATAGATGTTTCAATTATATTGAAGTTGTTTTTGACATCACCTACTGCCCGAATAAGGTCTTAATAACATTGAAAGGATTCTTTATAAACGATGAAAACTTATAAATATTTTTTTATTAAATTCGAAATGTTATTAACCTAAACGTATGATTTCAATGAGTCCTGAACCGTTAAATTAAACTACCTTCACTTTTGTATCTATTCTTGTATCCAAAATAAATTTATTACAATCAATTTAATTATGTTCATTATATAGTTTCTTTGACTCAATATCGCGAATTCGCTAACAAATTGAAATCTGTAAATTTCAAACGATGTTTCAATGGATAGTTATCGAGCTTTATACAAGTACTGTTATTAGATGAAAATACAATTATAATAAAGGTTTACATCGTTTAAACATCATTATCGAAAAACCGCGGTAATTGTAGTCAGCTACCCTAATAAACCCGTTTAATATAAATCTAAAACCAAAAACGCTGGGCTATATAGGTAACGGCGAATGAACGTTAAGCTAGGCAAACTGTTGGGCGTTACCTATGTTATAACTTTTCGAATTACTTTTCACAAGGTTACAAACTTCATACAGTGTATCCTTCAATGTGTATACAGTTTATGTTGAAGAAATTAATATAGGTTCCCTATGATTGGCGACAGGAAAAACCTAACTCTTAAATGTAATCTCGTTCGAAAATTATATAAATTTACTAAAGTAGTAATAAAATTGAATAAAAAAGAGTTTAATTTGATTAAAACATATATAAATGAGGATGTATTCCTCATTTTCATTATTTTCAGTTATATATACTTTTTTTTGGATACATAGGTTGATATCAAATGTGATTATTATTATATTATAAAAAATGTTTCTATGTAATGGTTAACGTTTAAGTGAATTTGGCTATTATATATTCAAAATTTAGGTATGATATTGGAGTTACGGCGAAATATATGTATTAGCTATATAGCTAAGTTTCGTGTAAAGATTAGTAAAGAGTTGAATCTAATATTGATATATATTATTCCTGAAATAATAAAGAATACAATTTTCAATATATTTCAAATATAGTATTAATAAGTGACTTTAAATGTTAGAGAAAATTGTTCAATAGTTAATGATTAAAACAGGTTAGTAATTGATAAATAATATTACGCCCTAAGTTAGAGTATAATTTATGTATTATAAAAGTCATTTTTATTGTATTAGCGTTCCGATTTTAAAAGGAGGTATAATAGATTAAAAATTAGTATCAATTGATTTTTACTACAAGCTTTTATGAAATAACGCGAATTTTACGATTAACGGCGTTAACAGTTATTGTCAGTAAGGTTTCTATTCACGTGAATGTAATGAAGAGTAATCGTAAGATTGATATTGTAGTAAAGATAGATGATTGATCCAGAAGAAGTATTAGAGAGTGTATGTCACGGATAAGAGATTATAAACCTCTTATCCGAGCAGTGACCTTTTTGCCATACACCCTGAAATACCCTTTTTAGACCGCTCCACGTATAATGTACTTTATACCTTGTATAAGTTCATTCTGTAACGTAACACGTCATCATGTATTTTGCAGGAGTACACCTTGCAATATAGTACACTACCACTTGGACTTTATATACTAGTTGTAAGAGTATATAATAATATCTATACAGATAATTCTTTTTCTTTATATATTCCATCCCTATAGCTTAGTAACGGCAATATATCTGTAATGAGTCTTTATATATAGTCCTATAATAATTGTATAGTTACGAAAAATTTTTTAAAGGTCTAAATTAGTAATTTTCGTAATGATAATATAAGTACGGTTTTAATCAAAAATATCAAAATTAGCAGTTTTTGTAATAACAGTATGGTTACGATATTAATTATAAAGGTTCGAATTAGTAATTCCTAGCCACGGTAGTAATTATAGTAAAATCATAGTTAGTATAGTTAATCGGTAGCGATATAGTTGTTAATTTCATCTTTTGTTGTTTTCGATAGGAGTATAATTACGGAAGTAATATAGGGATAATTACGTAAAAGTGATTACACCGTAATATATTTTGGGTTAATATAGAAAAATACATCATCATCGGTTTGGGTAAAAGTTTTTTTTCTGTTTTAAAAGCGCGTATTTAAAGCTAATACAAGTTCCTTGTTTTAATCAATCATTTCATACCATTCCGAAAGATAGGTTACTTAACTAAAACCGATATACTAATCTGATTCTTAAATTAATGGCGTCTAAAAACAAAACCGCTCGGCGCCGTTTAGCGCGCGAGCGTCGCTACTCTACTATCACTGTTACCGCTATAACCACTACCACTACCATTACTAATAACTCTCCCTCTTCCAATAATATATCCTTTATCGCCTCCTCGCTCCCGGCTTCATCTCCCGAATTTTCGCCCCCGGCCTTGCCGTCTCCCGTTACCGCTGCCGCCAACACCACTACCTCCTTTTCTCTTTCTTTTCCTTCCCTCTTTTCCTCTAGTTTCTTAGAGGAGAAACGGGAAGCTCTTCAAATTATAAACCTCACCTTTTCCCTGCGGGTAAAAACCACCTTACCCGTGGAAACCCCCTTATGCCTTAAATATAGTTTAGCGAAGCTTTGACGAGGTTTATATTCCCCTAATATTCCCTTAAACGAGGATTACGAGGCGGACCTCCTCTACCTCCTCGAGTTTCGTATCGATCAGTTACGCCGCAAGGCTTTTTTAATGTGTAAGGCATTAAAGCAACATACTCTGATTCGTTGCCCCAAGCTGCTAATAAATACGCTTTACGTACCGTATGTCGCATCCGCAGCTGCAGGCAAGTTTATTAGTAATTGCCATAAAAACGGGGTCGTTCGGCCCATTACCACTATTACAAACGAATTGGTAACGGATATACCATCGTTTCGTTAATTTTAGTGCCGTAAGTTGAGGTCATATTACGTGCCCACCAGCTTTATAGTCAGTTTAAACTGATTTTGAAAATCACCACTCCTTTCAAAGTAATATTCGAGGTGTTTTCAAAAATAACTAAAAAAGGCTGATACTAATTAGTAATAGGTGTCAACCGGTGGACTAAAAATTTAGTAATCATTATTATCGCCTAAAAGCGAAGACTACGCATATATTACGTAGGCGAGTTCAACGACATTTTCTTGCGTTAATATAAGGAGGGTAAAAACCCCTCCACACCTTTGTCTAAGAGTATACAGCCTCAGGCGCGGGGATACCTCTTTACTAATGCCGATAATGTTGTCGATAATGGTAATGGCGGTGGCGCTAATATAGAAGGGGAAGGTTACGGGGAGGATGGTACGGATGCGATGGCGTTGTTTTCTTTCTTTTCTTTTAACAGTAACTAGTTTCCCCTTACGGCCGAGCCAGAACGCCTAGCTATAGTGTAATACGTTCTATAGTAATATTATTTCTTTCTATAAATATTACTGTAAGTCATATAATATATATAATATGTAAAACAAGGCTAAAATATATAAAACGAAAAGTGTTAATATATCAGAAATAGTACGAAATCATAGATTCGAATTAAGAAGATAGGAAAGTAAAAAACATGTAAGAGCGGAAGTATATAAAACAAAAATTGATAATATATCAGGAAAGATACGAAATATAAGTTTTGAACCGCTTTAAATTTTAATAACTATGTAAATAACGAAAAACAAAACATAAAACAACAACGTAAGATATAGTTTAACAACCTTATAAAATTCGTAACACCTGTTGAATAACACTAATAAATAATGTATTGATTAATATAAGCTTTTACAATACTTCATTCGGGGTATCCTTAGTTATTACATCCGTTAAGTTAAATTTCCTATCGATTCACCGCGTTTTCTTGATTTCCCAGCGTTTATATAATTCTCGTAGAGCTATAATATCGATTAGTAAACGATTTTCGTTTGTAATACCCAGTTTAACTAAACATTTATAAAGCAAAAATAATTATTATATATAATAAGAGGGATAGAGCGTAAACTAAGGTTCAAAATAATTATTCTAATCGTTATTATTATAGTAATTCTCGAATCGAAACGTCTAATTATATTATAAATTTCCGCAGCTAAAGCATTTTTATTACCTGATTACATTTGGTTAAACTTTAATAAATAATATTTTCACGGAACCTAAAGCCATTTCAGACCAGTGTTTCGTTACCGAAAACTAAAACGAAGTTTATTTACGAACTGTAGTCGTTATTATTAGTCAAAAAGCCGTTAGTGAAAATAAACAGGTTTCTGATACGTACATTCAATAATATAAACTACTAACCACGTTCTAAATTGTATGTTTGTTATAAAAGGAATTTGTTAAACGCCTTATATATATCGTTTAATGGGGCGGTTTAACATTGCGCGGAAACAGAAAAGTTAAATATCGTTTTTGGTTAAATTACTAAACAAAATAAGCGGTACGTACGTGTTGGTATTTATATTTGTCGGCCCGTTTTGCGTTATTCGAAACAATAAAGGTGACTTTATCCAATTACCTCTTTTACGAAAGGTACAAAACACTATTTCGAAAAATGATGGTAATGTTATTAAAATCGATTATATAGTCCTCCGTCAGGTATGTTTTAGTTTTTACCTTTAGGCGTACCTATAAAAGTTTCCGCTTTTTAAATGCGAAAAACAACGTATTACATAATGTTCATATATTTTCCGTTTATATACCTATTAGTATAAAGCCGTCAAAACGGGCTATTAATACTAATAGGCATGGGTAAAAAGTTAAGTTGGTCATTCTAAGCCGTTCCTTATTATACCTTTAGTAGGTGTTATATTAATAAACATTAGCTTTATATAATCCTTAAAATCATTTCATAATATGTAAAATCGTTTTAAGTAGATGATGTTCTTTAAAATATATAGGTATATCGGCGTAAATAAGTCGTTTAAACCGCTTTTTGAACTAGGTACAAGCTTACATAATATTACAAAGTTGAATAAATAGGTTGTAAGATGTATTAAGGGAGGTTATAAATGTAAAAATCAAGCGATAATCAGCTCGTTATAATATAGGCGATTAAGTTATAATATCTTTTCTACTGTAATCATTATGACCTTTTTTAATTGGGTGGAGTTTTTCGAATAATTTACCGGTTTTATCCTTAACTTTATGTATAAAGAGAGTGGAAAAATTTTTATGCCCACCGTAAATTGTCGGGTCGAATCGTTTCAAACGAAATACGCTTAAGTCGATTAAAGCGGATATTTTTATTCGGGTAAATAATTCTAGTAGGGTGTTTAGGGTGGTAATAATACCGTCTTAACGAATCTTTTAACTAATTTTTCGGTTGGCCGTTTCCTTTTAAGTAATTAAGGAGTTTACAATAAAAGTTCTAGGGTATTTTTTAGGTTTCGAGTTGAAAGAGCGGTCCCGCCCGCCAAGTATTAGTGGGGTTAGTATAAATAAGCTGTTTTTGTCTGGTAAAAGCAGATCGGAAGTGCGATTTATGAAGTGGGTTAAAATTAGGAGCGGTTTGAATTCGCCGTTTTCAAGGGTATCTCGTTAGTAATTTTAGTTGGATTACGATTTTGGATGGTTTTAATTCATCTTTATTTTACACTTTTATATAATTACTTAAAAAAGCGAACTTTTATCGTTCAGTAAATTAATAAATATATCATGGCTTTTAAACTCATTAATCTTTTAAAGGCTCGTCCTTCGTCCTTAAATTTCTAAACCAGAACCTCAAATTGTTATAATAGGTCTAAAACGTCAGTTTCACCTGGGTTATTCCTTATAGCTAGCGCTCTAAAAACATCGTCTTTAACCCATAAGGAACGTAATACTACTATGGTTTTCGACACAGCACTCAACCTTTATACTATGATTAACAATAATGTGAAGTTTATATAAATCCTTGGGTAAATACTAAAAACAAGGAACGTAAGGATTAGCCTACTTAGGTTAAAAGTGTTGTTAACGGCGTTAACCACTAGTTATAAAATAGATTCCTTGTGACTAATACTCTTTAACATTTTACATAACACTGTATATTCCTTTTTAAGCAGGTTAATGTACTATTTACACTTACCAATGCCTTATAATTCTTTTACTAGTATTTATTTACATTTGTTATCGGCGATCCTAGTCTTGGTACGTCATTTCGTAAAGTCGAAAGCCGTATTATCGTTGTAAGTAATTTAGTCTGGAGGTCTTATATAAACGTTTAACCAGTAGTTAACCAAAAAAAATCAATATTTTATAATGGAAACGTTTCATATAAATTTGACGGCCTGAAATATTATTATCGTGTCGACGGCGTAAAGTACCGGTTCACTGTCTAAATACATAATATTAACAATAAAGTCGTAGTTAAAGTCCACTTCGTCCTAAAAGCGGAATTTAAATCGCTTTAAGGCCTGTAAATATAACTCGTACTTATGGAAAAACTTTTCGACAGCTTTAAATGCATCTTTTCTTATGTCCATATAAATTACGTCGTAAAGCAGTCGTAAAAGGCGTTTTACAACCCGGTATCCGAATCAGCGGTATAATATTCGCAATTCCAATTATATTAGGTAAATAGCCTTATAGTTGCGTGTTTCGAGGAAATACTATAAGTAACTGAACTTAAGCTGGAGCGGAATAAATATATTATCCAAAGCGCGGACAAGTTAATTAGTCGTATTTCAAACCATAATTCCGAACTTGTTTATATCGGTTAATAAAAGCCGAAATAACATTTCAAAGTTTATTATGTAAAACTTAACCGGTCCGAATTACGTATTTATAATGATAGTCCTAGGCGACGACATTATACCTTTATTAAATAAAACCTTTCGGTATTTTCCTATTCAATCGAACTAAAACTTCAGGGATTTTGCTACAAACGCGTCGAATTATCGTTTCCCGACTGTTAAGATTTCTGCTGCACCAATATTAGGTATAATACTTTGAAACAAATTACCGTATTTATCTAAAAGCACGAATTGCAACGCTATATAGGTGTTTAATACTTCTTCTATGTAATCTAGGCCAATAATATATAGAAAGGAGGCGTTTTGTAGGCCTATAAAAATACGTTGAGAGGTTTTATTATTTTAGGCTATTAAGACAGCATTATCACCTTTGAAGTTGTTTTCTTCAGAGATGTATTTGTAAAATTGGATTTTATCCGGTTTTTGAATGTGTAATAGACTTAAAACCATCGTCTAGTTCGAATTTACTCGCAAGATAAGTGGTTAATAAACTAGTAACCTATCTTGCTGTATACGATATAGCGTTTTTGCAAGCTCGTAAGTCTTCATATACCTTTTTGTAGGTATTGTTATAGCTGCGTTATGTTTCACCTATTACCGTACGATTGTTCTCGCCTTT
Organism: Anisogramma anomala; assembly: GCA_038502455.1. NCBI lineage: Eukaryota > Fungi > Ascomycota > Sordariomycetes > Diaporthales > Gnomoniaceae > Anisogramma > Anisogramma anomala. Next base: position 3,431,287 of record JASMMZ010000002.1, on the reverse strand, counting down.
TGTTACTAAAGCTCCCTATCTAGAACATTTCTCCTTGTTAGCTATACTTTAGGCGTTTGTTTTATTTTGGGTATATCTTTAATTTTCTATTCAAGATGTAACAAATGGTTTCGATGAGGTCTACATTAGTAATTTAACTCTCGCCTTTAATTTTATCAGTTATAAACGCTGTTCTGAAGCTTATTTGTTAGTGTATTAAGATTTCTAGTAATATTTCAAAACTTACATTAAAGGGTTTCAAGTTTTTTTTGGGTTTAAATAACATAAAGTCGAAATTTTGGTCTTCATAGTATCCTTTTATTACTACTTGTAGACATAATTTATCAACTTTATATTCTGGTTCAAGGGCCGCCTACTACTTTCAAAACTTCGTTAATCAAGTGGTAAGTATAATTTGTAGGTTTTCATTAACGTTTTTTCGTTACCTCTTTACGGACTTCTGAGTTATGTAAATATAATATATATTTTGAAGTTCGTATATAATTTATATATCGAAGTATAATTTGAGGCGACTATAACACTCCTTAAAATATCCACTTGTGTAAGGTGATACATATACCACTCTTTATCTTACCTCAATAATATGCCGGTTAAGATAAAGTGGAACTAAAACGGTTTGATATCAAGCTTTTTACATGTATTTAGTATTATACATATTTTATTATCGAGTACGTCGTATAGTTCACCTTTATAGTTTTCGTTCTTATCCTAAATTCTAACGAAGTTGATAAACTTTGTAAAGTTGTTCCTCTTTGTGGGAAAACGGTGAGGTAAAAAGTTATAGTAGGAGTTGAAATTAGTGGGCATTACTCTGTAAGGTACATATTAGCGTTTTATACTGGTTTTGTTTTTGAAGCAGGGTGTTTATTTTATTCGAGTCGTTTTTATCGTAGCGGACATGATTATTAATAGTATTCAGGGCGTGATTTTACCTTGGTCTCTGTTTAAAGTTGTATTTCAGGGAGGGTTTGTATTTAACCCTTGTTATGAATAATCGTTACGACGTTTTTTCCTATTTTATCGATTGCTCTAACTCCATTTTCACTTCGCAGCGAATGTTTAGCCTTACTAAGCGCCTCTTCTCTATTTGCAGAGGTTTTTTTTTATTCCCGGTCCATTATCTTAAATAAGCGTTTCTATTTTTTTTTTTACTAACATTCTTTTACAAATTTGACTTCCACTACTTTATCGTTTATTTATTTTAGCATTTATATAAGTTGAGTCGTTGTTAACAAAGCTTTTACAATGTGGTCATTGTTTCCACCGGTCGTATTAATACCTCTACTCTGTAATTATTTTCGTAGTATTTTAGAAATTATATCATCGATAATACGCCACATATTTGATGTCCAATCTGAAAAATCGTCTCTAAAATCGTTGAATAAGTCGCGCCTTTTAATTTGGCCGCTTAAATAGTTAAAAATCATTTTAATAATATATGTACTTGTCATAAAAGGGTCCAAATCCTTTACTAACCCCTCGATTCTATTATGACATAGGTTAAGATCCAAATACTTGAGAACAATGCTGCGAAACAACGTGTGTACAAAGAGGTACTCCATATATTCGTTAACTTCTGCCAAATCCGTTACTATTAAAGCTTTTGTGTACTTGGGGTAGGTAGCCTGTATATACTTATGATGTTTAGAGTGGCGTCAATTAGTAGTTTCGTGCTATAACTATAATTCAAATGCGTTTTTAACTCAAAAAAAGCGTATAAATATATAAATACGAAGGAAATAAGATATTTAGCGCTTGCTAGTACAAATGAATTTCGATTAATACGCAGATAAAACGTAGCCATATCTTAGTTAAGCGTTTTAATTTAGTTTTATAAGCCTCTGTTAACGTTATACCAGTTAACCGGTTAGGAAAAACTTAAATGCCGCAAATACTAAACTTAAAACACACGATATAAGGCAAATATACTAAGGCGGTTAAAACAAATATAATAGAGGAAATAAAAAAGTGTAGGTATAGAGAGGTATAAGATATAATATGTAATTTGGTGTATAAAGCTTGGTTCACGTTTAGTAAGCGATTCGGTTTATTGTGTTATAACCGTTTCTAGTTGTTACAAGCAGTGTAGGTGTTATATTTGTAACCGCTTTTAAATTTGTTAAACGATTTAAATATTGTATTTTAGGTTAGATAGGTGCTAACGAAGGGTTCCGAAACTTGGTAGTTTTAGCTTATACTACCAGATACGTAATACGAAACGTTTTAAAAATTTCTCAGGTACATTAAAACCACCAAAACAAATTGACGATTAAATTTACGGAGCTCTTTAATAAACAGGGTACCAACTATTTAATAATATCGTATTAAAAATAATCCTTTTTAAAGTTACTCCGAATTTTATAGTTTTGCTATACTTCGGATTTCAACAGCGCTCCTGCGTAATTCCACACTCCCGTATAATTCTTATAAGACATGTTGGTAAAATACAAACAATTGAGACCGTTACAACATCACGCTATAGGTATTCAATGTCGGTTCATCTTTTTTTCCCTTTAGCTATTTATAATCTACTTAGCCAGTTACTACTTAATATCGATAAGGTTTCTATTGATTTAAATGCAAATCAAAAGTAATCATAAAATTGATATTATAGTAAAGATAGATAATTAATCTAGAAAAATCATTTCAAGAGTGCACGCCACGGATGAGAGGTTATAAACCTTTTATCTAGGTAGTGGCCCTTTCGATATACACTCTGGAATACCCCTTTTAGACCGCTCCACGTATAATGCACTTTGCACATTGCAAGAGTGCAGCCTGTAGCATGACACGTTATCGTGCATTCTGCAGGAGTGCACCTTGCAATATAGTGCACTACCACTTAGCCTATGTATACTAGCTGCAAGGGTATATGGTAATATCTACAGTTATAAAGGGAAAGGGAATTTGTCCCGTTTCCCGCTCAAGTTAACGAAATGCAGCAATTTATTTAATAAGGAAAAGACAACGGTATTGGTAGGGCCTTAAATCGTTGCAACGTTGTCGATTCAAATCGTGGTCGAAGTAACAGTAGTATTGCATTGGTCAAGTGGTAGATGTATTGTTCTAGGTTTAGTAGACTGCTAGCTGGTCTGCACTGTAATTTGTATAGACAATTTCTTAGCCTATTACCTAGTATGAATTGAGCACTCTATAATCAACCGACTTGTAGTTAGTATAGTTAACATTACTGTAAGTAAGGTTGACTGACTGTACTGCCATTAACCTTCTAAAAATAGCAGTCAATATTGTTCCAACAAACGGCTTTATTTTCGTATCGGGGGAAATTTCATTACCATATCCATATTAAACCGAATAAAGACAGAATTTTACTAAATAAACCATAAAAGATTTTATTCCCCAATATTATAAAATAAACTGTTTGAGTTTTAGTGATATGTTACCTAGTTAATAAATAAAGGTTAGGTACAAATAAGTATTTTATTAGTTACATCGCTAATACCACTCATTTTTAAACTGAAAGAGCGGTGGCAGTTTAATATTTACTACCGAGCATTGAATAAAATTAACAAGCAAAATTGCTGTTCCCTACCCTTGATTAAAAAAAACATCCGCGTATTATTTAAGTCGAAGTAACTTATAAAACTAGATATTTTAATAGCTTTTTATCGTATTTAGGTTATACTCGGATAGGAGAAATCAACATATTGTTATATTCGTTTTAGCCTATTAAAATAGTCAATTACCTCTTCAGGATTCAAGAAAGTACTTACGACGTGTTGACTTTTTATAAACTATGTAATAGCGGATATCCCAAATAATTTTATTACGATTTAGCTTAACGTCTTTCTCCCTTCTTTTTCTGGTACTCAACAGAATTATATAACGAAAGTTCGCGTAATTTCTAGATTTTTTCATGAAGCTGAATCAAACTTAAATTTGAAAAATATGATTTTATGGTAAAATTAGTGAAGTATATTAGTTTTATTTTAATGGTTAACATATGTATTCAGGTCGACTACGAAAAATTCCGAGCTATATGCGAATGAAAATCATCCTGTATCATTCAAAATATTAAGGATTTATTAGGATTTATGAATTATGATTAAAAATTTATTAGTAGTATTTCCGAATTCTCCAATTAACTTATTCGATTAATAAGCTAGGGAACCTGGTAGGTTGAGATAAATCGCGACAAATATCGGCTTGAAACATTAAGATAGATATTCTTTACAGGCCAGATTTTAATATATTAGGACTCCAACTGACTAACGGTAGTGAAAATCGATTACTCGGGAATAATTTTAAAAGGGTACCTTTTGCAAAGGGATGAAAGAAGTATCTTTAAACCGGTTACGTATTATTCAATACGATTATCGAACGCGAAAGGTAATTACATTATCTACGATGAGAAACTCCTCGCGATGATATCATATTAAAAATCGTGATAGTGGAAATTATGTAGTGTTTGTACCCCATTTAATATTTCAACAGATTATAAAAAATTGGAGTATTTATTTTACCCTATTCAATTGCGAAATGTTAAACCAGCTAAACTGAAACTATTTCGGTTTTCGAATATCATTTACATTACCGGCTCGTAACCAGGACTTCTACCCAGATACTTTAACCCGTTAATTTTAAAAGAAACTTGACGTTTCAAAACACTATATACGAGTTTTCCATTCCATTTTTATAAAAATATGAAAAATCATAACGATAAACTTATATATCATAAAATATAAAATACGAAAGGGTATACAAATGAATTCATTAATAAGAAAATTTAAATACTAAATCGCAATAATATATGCCCAAAAATCGACTTAAAAGATAAAGAGGTGTCGACAGTTACGATACCGTCTCGAATACAGCCTATAATAACACTGCTGACTTCGGTAATGCCAATAGATTACCTTATTTTCAGAGCGGGTATTTTGGAGGAATTATAAGATTACGGTATAATACACAACCCGTTATATAAGATTCGTTTATAAGCGGTTATCAAAGGCGTTAAACGTTTCTATATTAAAATATAACATTTGATACAAATGATAAATTATAATATCGACCTGAAATATAAGTTACGTTACTGGAGTTATTTGTAACTACCGAATTCAAAACTATTAACGACGAAGATTTTACAATGAAACTACGATTTTTTTTATTACAGGTCCTTCCACGAAATTGCTTTCAAAAGGGTTTAGTCGTTAATATTCTATGTTTATGTCGAATATATACGTAGTATAATGATACAAAACTTCGTTGTACCTTGCGATAAAGTTTCTTTTAACACATTTTTATCCTAAATCGTTTCTAATACCATATTTTAGTCGATTTTATAATACATATGCTGGATACTAATAACAACTTACAACATTTAATAATTTTGAATGATTAACCTTCCAAATTCGTTCAACTCAAGTTAATATAGCTTATAACTGTTGAAGTGTATACGAAGCGTTTTCAGAATTTATAGTAACAATTTTATAAAATTTCCGTACTTATTATTGACGATTACAACTCGAATTGAATAAATATCGTTTCAAAGACTTTACAATTTTTAATAAAAGATACATAATTCTTATTCGATAGTATACCACCCTTCATCGAATAAAGATATCTAACGGGTTAATTAAAATATTTAGCAGTACTTGTGAATTATCATCAACTTTTTATAGTTTCATTGGGTATTATATCTTCTAACCTATAAATTTATGTAAAACAACCGAAAGTCAACGATACCACTTTGAATACAAATCGGCTAAGTAAAAAGTACGAAATTATTTTTATTTTAAAGTTCAATGGGAATATGAAGTTGATAATTTTTTTGGTGAAATGAGTCTTTATATTTTTAGCATATTTATATAAAGAAATAAAACTGATTCAAAAGCTCATAATATAACTTCAACCAAAAAAGCTATAAACCGTATGTGACCTTTGGCAAAAATACGTAATATAAACTATGAAGTTTAACTTAAATTATATAATATCAAAACAAATTTTGCAATCAAAAACATCGATTAGCTTTATAATCAATATTATATAGTAAACTTTTCGAATCCGTTCAATATTGTTTGAAATATATTTGATCAATACTTTATTTTTACGTGAATTTGTTGAGTTACGTGGTTACAAATCCCTTTCCATTAAAAGATTTATCTGATATCTTCCCGGGTCCGATCCTTATCGCGAATGACATAGGAGATGATATATATAAAATTTGAGATCGAGGATATTTTGATTACAAAAACGAGAAGAGATATTATATTTATATATGAATTGAATAGAAGATATAAGATAAACTTAAATGAAAGTATTTAAAAATCAAAAATATATTGCGATTTTAAATAAATTGAAGTCGAAATAAAAGGATGTATAATTTTATAACGGCTTAATAACTTAATACTAGCATCGGATACGTATTCGAAAGATTGTATCATATAAATCGCCATTACCAAGAAACTAATATATTAATTATGATAAAAGAAGAAATTCTTTATCATAAATATAATTATATATCTCTTTAGTTAGTACTGTAGGATGCTCTCTTGTAGTGTGTACGGTAACGTACCACGCTGAAAGATACATCATTGCAGAGTGCACGATAATGTTTCACACTGTAAGATGCACTCTTGAAGAGTGTATTATAGCGTGCCAAACCCTAGAAGGGACGTTGGTAGAGTACATAGTAGAGTGCCATGCTTCGGGTGAAAGCTTATAAGCTCTCACCTAAGGCATACATTCTCTAGATGCTTCTTCTCACTTCTATCCATCTATTTATTATTAATACTACCAATCTTAAGTTTAATCTTTTATTACCTTTTATATTAACGTACAAAAACAATAAACCTTACTGACAATAATAGTAACTGATTCGGTAGATTATAAAAAGCATAAGAAAAAAACGAATTTGATTCAATACCTATAAAAAGATACTATAACGGTTTTTACTGTTACGTAATTTTTTATTATAGTTTGAAAAAATATACGGGAGTGTAGAAGTATATGAGAGCATCTTTAAAACTCAAAGCATAAAAAGACCATGAAATCCGAATTTTTAAAAAAGACAACTTTAATACAATATTGTTAATTAGGTTGATACTTTATTTATTAAAAGCCTCATTAAGCTATCTATTAACTCGGTTGGTGTTTTTAACGTATCTAGATACTTTGTGGAGAGCGTTTTATTACATATCTGTTACATAAGCAATAAAGTTTTGGACCCCTTTATTAGATCGCATCCGACTAAAACATCAAGTCCGAACCTCTCTAACACACTTCGGAAGCAATCAAAACCACTTTTACAACGTTCTAGCAAACTTGGAAAACTTCGAAACCAGCTTCTAAAGCGATCTCATAATCATATAAAGCCTTGAAAACAATATTCAAAGCGCATATATCGAAACAAAACAAGCTCTAAAAGCACCTTTTGAAGCGCTCCAGCGTTTTTCGCAAGCGCCAAACACAGTATTCGAAACGCTCAATACATTATTTCAACCCTTAAACACCAGCTCCCTATCACGAACACCTAACTTTTCCCTTATTCGCTCTACATCACACTTCTTATTTAAATTGTTATTTATGACGTTTAAGCTTACTAGTTACTTGGCTAGTACAACGCTTACAAGTATTAAACAACTAGCTTGGAACGCCTGACTCGTTTGTGGTTACGCTTTATTTATATTTCATTTATATTGGTAAGCGCAAATCACCTCCTTTAAAACGCTTCGTCAAATTTTTTTTGCTTTTTTGATTTGCATATTGTACGTTTATATTTGAACTATTCTATTTCATACAATTTCATTTATCATCTTATCCCGAGACCTCTTCAACATATGATTCTAAGTGTATTCAAATTACGACCAATGAACCACAATAGCTTTTGTAATGCTCCGGAAAAATTAAAGAGCGCTGTAGGCCGCCTCCAAAGCGTTTAAATACAAACTCTAAGCGCCTAAATCAGTTCTTGAAACTATTTAATACATTTCGCATTTTGGTAATTATGGCTTCGCCAAAGACAACCTTGAGTAGAGTGAATAAATATATGAACCTCTTTTTTCAATATATATATATATATAGAAAAAAAAACATTTTGTATAATATTGACCTAGATTTATACAACGATATAATTAAAGTATAAGTAACTGATTTTAACTCTTAGAGAATAAATATATACATTATGAACGTATTTTTTAATATTGGGATTTAGAACCTTTAGAATTTGATTCACTTGAAGATTTGGAAAAAAGATTTCTAGAATTAGATATTTGAAATGCAATTTGGAATATACATCTCAATTTCTAAAGTATTACACGTATAAATACGAAGTAGAGGAATGAATATTTCAGGTAGCAGAATAGGCTGCGTTATGGAAGCTTTATTTACTACGGCCCAACTTACCAAAACGATAAGATAGAAGGACGAAGAGGTATTGTAGATAGACTTTATGAAATAATATTGGTTGGCGGAATACAGGAAACAGATTATTAAGTATATGCAAAATAAAAAAACTATCCTTCACTTAGGTTTAACAGAAATAAGGGCCGTAATGGTAATTTAGCGCTTGATTTCAAAATTAAGAAGCGCTATAAATGTTTTTCGCAACTTGGTTTCAAGAGAAGGAAAGGCCATAATAGTAATCCAAAATTCGACTATAAGATAAGGAATAGTAAAACAAGATATTCGTCACTTTAGGTACTCAGCTTTAAAAGACAGAAAGGCTGTAAGAACTATCCTACACGCGAGTTTGAGAGGAGGAAGCACTACAAAAGTTACTCTTCACTCAGTCTCCACAAAAAAGTAGTGCTGTAAAAGCTATCCAGTAATCGAATTTTAGAGGAGGAACTATAGTAAAAGTTATTCATGATTAAATTTAAGAATAAATATGGCAAAAGTTATATATAATTAGGCTTGAAGAGAAGGAAGAGCTATATGAGCAATTGGGCGCTGAAGTTTAAGAGGAAAAAATGCCGTATTGGCCGTTATCCACTCGACTTTAAGGAAAGGAAACATTATAAGGTCTATCCAATACTGAGCTTCCAAAGGAGGAATTCAGCACCTATAGATAAATTAACTCCTCATATATACAAAACAACTCTTCAAACCGCGATTAAATGACTTAAGGGGGGTAGATAGCGCTCACAAAAGAAATATCAAAGCGATAAAGGCAAAAGATCAAGTTGGAGGTGAAAGCAGAAAGCGGCGTTGCCAATAGCGTATTCGAATCGAGGCAAAAGCAAGGCGCTGCGGATGGCGTATTGGAAACGAAACTAGGCGTTCCGGAAAACGTATTAAAATCGTTCCTGTTAGGGTAAGACGCCTCAAACAGCGTATTGAAAACTTCCTTGTCAAATTAATGTGCTCTAAATGGCGTATTCGGAAAAAGGCCAAAATAAGGCATTCTGTATAGTGTATTAATAATACTCGATGTTACTACCACTCCCTTAAGCAACGTTACTAAGGAGGTTATATGACCTAAACCAAATAGATAAAATCCTTTTCGCTATATAAAAATAAAAGAAATATATTCTGCTTAAAACAATAGCAATATAACACTATTACTATTCAATGACTGATTAGAAGCTCAGGAAAAATATATTGTTATTACTAAATGATCAATTCAGGACTTGAGAAAATTAAACTATTATTATTAGACGACTAATTAGGAGCTCGAACAAATTATTCTATCACTACTAAATTATAGATATGGAGCGTTTGAAAAAAGATTGTCTGTGTGAATATAATAATCAATCCCTATAGGTAGTACTATAGGGTATACTTTTTTAGCGTGCAGAGTAACATATTATATTGTAAAATACACTTTTGTAGAGTATATAATAACATGTCATGTTGCAAGGTATACTTTTGTAGGGTATGTAATAACGTGCCACGCCCCAGAAGAAACGTTGGAAAAGTGTATGGTAGAGTGCTATGCTCCAGGTAAGAGCTTATAAGCTCTTACCTGAGGTGTGAAATCTCTGAATACCTCTTCTTCCTTCCATCTATTTATTTATCATCAGTACTACCAATCTTACAATTACTCTTCTACTACCTTTTACGTTAACGTAAGAAGTCAATAGAACTTACCGACAATTATTATATTATAATACAATACATAAGGTTATATATATATTATCCTACTTTTTCAGATAGTAATTTGACCGTGAAATGATTCTTATTAATAAACTATTGAACTTTACCTACAAAATATTATTATCGTTCCCCCATTCCTCGAAACGGGGGCACTAATGGCGTTAAGACCCTTAATATTCCTAACACTAGGCGTTGGAAAACGATGACCATGGTAAATAACACGAGGTGTTACAAACGTTAGGAGATGCCAACGAAGGTAGATAAAGCAGAGCGGTACGAGCGTTCAACGACGTCGACAAGAGCGGATAATATATAAAGGGGCGCGTGTTAAGCGACACCAATAAAGGTGGATAATGCGGGATAGAGTGGGGCAAACAATTTTTCAATCGGGTTACAAAAGCCCGTAACACATCTATTGACGTCCGAGCTATACGATTAGTATAAGCGCGGTTATTAATATACTTTTGGGAAAACCCATTGGCTCGTTTTTGTATAAAGTTAACGAATAAGATACGAGTAAAAATAATAGACTTTTGCGGTTAGATTGCAAATATCTCTTGTAACATTTTGCGAACCGTAATTAATATTATCCGTAAAGAATATAACATAAGGAGGAATATTATTTTGGTTGTTTGAAATAAAATTATGGGTAAGCCCGCAACAGGTACCAACTAAAATCAGGGCAAAAATATTACGAGTTACAGTACTGTTAACGAATAATATGATTTTACAAACGGTGGAAAATAGGGACGAAAACGTCCTAGACAACGACAAAACCCGGAGGAAAACAGGGCGAGGGAATATAAATTAGGGTATCATAACCTATATAATAGCGATAGTTAGGACACATTATGTATAACCAATATCGTAAATATAAATAAATAAATTAACCAATTTTAAAAATGTAAAAGCGAAAATACGTTCATAACTCGTGAGGTTATTGTGCCGTTTACAGGTGGGAAATAGAATATAAACGTTACTTGGGGAAATTACGATAAGCTATTATAGTAAAATACGTAAGTTAGGAGAAACTATCGATATTTACGTTTCATAAACGTATTATAAAAAGACAATACGTATGCGGATTTTTAATAAAATATTCTTTGAAGTTTATCTGATTATACATTTTACGATAAACGCAATACCCTCAGAGAGAATAAATACAAATAGACTAAAAGCACACTTAAACTTAAATAAACGATTTATAAAGAATATAATTATTTTTTAGCTATAAAATAGGAAGTTTGACTTTATTTTTGCTGTCATTAAATAGGAAAAGATCATTTATAACGCGAAGGAATTACACGATACAGTAAATTGTAGAAGAGTTAAGGTACAGATAAACAACATACTTTACTAAATGATGAATAATTTTTAGCAATAGCTCTGGAAATAATATAACTTATACCAGAACGATTAAAAACGTAGGATATATTAAAGAAAACAAGGTTACTAATAGAGAAATGGCTGTAATAAAGACGAAAGCTGTAATAAAAATTGAAAAGAATAGCTATAATTGAAATTAGGATAGAATAACTTAATAGAAAACAAAAGGAAAAGTGTAGATTAACAAAGGAAAAAAAAGAGAAGGAGCAAGGGATTACGAGCTACGATAAAGACCGTTTTTATATACGTAAACATCCCTAGATTGGTAAGTATAGGGAAGATCTATAACTTTAAACGATGTGGTTATAACTAAACGATAGCTTTATATAGCTCACGCCCAGCTCGTAACCGGTTCGTGCCCTATACAAATATAATTCGTACTCATTTCTCAACCGGTAGGATACTATGGTTCTAGTAGAGTTTTCAATAAAAGGGAGAGTATATTATTGATTTAGGCTACTGACCATTAATTTTATAGGTTACGTGATTATAAACGTGATGAGATGAACAATACCTAACCCAAGCGCGGTTTGAGCGCAGTCTATGGATGTCACGTGCAAGGGCACGTGATAGATCGTGCACAGACCGTGCATATAAGTTCTATACAAAGTGTTATGACCCAAAAACCAACTGCAGGTTATGGAACAGGCCAGCGGCCAGCTGCGTCATTAGAAGCTTGATGTCCAACACATTAGGCGAGGAACATCTCTTTTGTCAGCAACCCAGGGTTAGGGTTAACGTACGGATTCATAGGATATGTTAGATATCTTGCTATCCAAGTAATCTAGTATTGAAAATGGTATGAAGGCACAGATATATAAGAACACGGTCATCACCACATAGATAGTATTTCCGTTATGACACGAACTGCAGTTGGATCCTCTGACGCTGCATGTTCCCCACTACGCTTACAAAGCACATTTCCCATGTACGGCACGGCAATTGGACAACGGATGACTCAGCAAAAGTCACGTGACCTGGATCACTTGGATCACCTGGATCACCGGCTCACTTGGATCACTTGGATCACCACCAGTGATCCCGCAAACCTCATACTGGAGCACCCCCAGTATGGGTACCAACTGAAGGAACTAGATATAAGGACATGGTCATCACCACCTTAGATAGCTTCATTAGATAGTTCTTCAGTTGTCAATCTAAGTATTCAGTCTACACACCTGAATAGCCTAACGGCTTCTGATCATCACTCGAACACAGTCTTGATATTGCACCTTTGTTACCTCTGCTACCTTACTGCTAACATAAACCCTCTGAACACCTTCTACATACTCACGGGTATTTAGTGTGATCATTACAATTTCCTTCATAGCTCTTCAGTTGTTAATCTAAGTATTCAGTCTCAGTATATTCTAAATAGCCTCACAGCTTTTAATCATTACTTGCACGGTTGCGATATTGTTCCCTCAGCACCTCTGCTACCTTCTTGATAATATAAACCCTCTGACACCTTCTATATACTCACGGGTATATAGTATAATCATTACACAAAGGACCTCTATAGACTTCTCTAATCTTCCTCAGTACCTTAATAGTTAACACCATTTGTTACTTAATTGGCATACATTCGTAGGTTGGACTATAATATATAGGTTTATTCTCGATTTCTCAAAAAACATAATCTTAAGTTATAATAGTTTAAAATTAGTTGTAATATCATCGAGGGAAGAATATCAAAGATTATATGTAAAAACATTAAACTAAAACGATGGTGTAAGATAATCGGATACTATTTATAATCCCTGATAAAAAAAAGTAAAGTCACTTATTGAGGCGCTGTTATAAAGTTAGCGATAAGGAATTACTTCGTTATATAGTTGATCATATAGTATGGGAATTTCTAAAAGAAGCTTAAAAGTGCCGTACAAGCATGGTAATTACTGATGCTAAATCTTTGACGACTACTAGCCTAGGTACCAGCCTATAACACTAACAACACTTTTACATTTATCTTTAAAAACCCACCAAAAACTTTTATCTGAAGTGTATTAATAAAGTAAGTTTCTCAAATTTCTCTTTTTTTTTTTTTTTCGTTAAAAGGTGGATTCTTTGGTCTTGTAATTCAACGTTTTACCTTACCTTAAATTAATTGTATACCATTTGCTATATTTTCAAAATCTACCCATTATATGATTCGCAAAGTTCGTCGAATACGTCTATATTTTTGTCAAATCTCATAAGGTACAAATCGAGGATGAAATGATCCATGTAACTCATCAAGTGCTCTTTAAAAAATCGTCGACTGTTGGTAGGGCTTTAGACGTTTCAACGTTATCGATTCGATTGGTTGAAGTAACAGTAGTATTGTGTGGCCAAGTGGTAGATGTATTGTTTTAAGTTTGGAAAGCTGCTAGCCGGTCCATATAGTTATTTATATAACGAATTGCTTGGCTCATACCTTAATGTAAAGTGGGTGTATATTGCACATGACTTACAGCTAATATAATAAGTTCATACAAAATAATAAACTTAATTTGCAATTAGTATAGTTAACTTTACTGTAAGTAAAATTGATCTACTGTACTACAATTACTACTATTCCAATACTGGCGGCTTTTTAGTTTATGCGCGTATACTAGTATGGTTGACCAATCTTTTCCGGTAGCGGTTGAATTGCGACCTCCTTAACTGGCCAGATCCTTGTTAATTTCAGTTGACTTTTACATTAAATTATACTCATTTGCACTTAAATTGACCTTAATTGCCATCAATTACCCTATAGTTGTAAAACTGAACTTCATCAATTCCTATGAAAAGTTTTTTTTTTCATTGACTTATATAAACTTTTCAACTATATTAATTAAGTAAGTCGCTATCATTAATCCCCTAGCAATCTTTTAGTTTGTTAGTATATCTCTAATTACCGCCTTGTAATTTAGCCTTGTTAGACGAATTATTAACATTTCCCTCAATACGTATAATTAGGTTGTTACTATTTATAATCCTCTTAAGGATCTTATTTGGCGATACCTTCGTTATAACGTTGGTAAAATTGGTTTTCCCATTAATCTACCAGAAATCTTTAATCTCCCTCCTTTTGTAAGTTTCGCGAAATATGATTATGTAGATGCCACGAATACGTTATTTTAAGTACCGGTAAGCCTTAACTACATCAATCTTATCGATTATGGTCAAGTTAATGCCTTAGCCTATTTAGTGAAAGATAAGGCCTATATTGATACTAAGCATACGAATTAATGATTTGTTAAGATTAAGTTAATTTCTTTTTACCAAGGTTATAGCTAGCTTACAATTTCAAAACTTAAAGTCTTTAATTGATTGCTATTCCGATACCATAAAGCCAGCCGTTCCAACGAAAAAAGTATCATTAATATGTATTCCTACCAAGCCGAAGTCGTTTTTTATATCACTAGTAAACACGGATTGCATAAGAAAAACTTTGTACCTAGTTGTAACTTAAAATAAAATTAATATATTAAAAATTGATAGAGACTGACTTCGGTCAATTCTTGCAATGATTTAAAACATAGTATTACTATCCTAGAAAGGTAAATAACACGTAATTTCTATAGTAATTCCAGCAAAATAATGCGTTACAAATCGGTTGCTAACTTCATATATACTTAAGTTATATTTTCACTGTGAAAAAAAAATTTCCTCTAGTTTTAGCCAATGCACTTTTACCAAAATAACCCCTAAGCGTTAAACGATTTTTAATATTATTGGAAATTACATAAAAATATAATCTTTGCTTTTATTACCATATTTTTAAACGATTAAACGTGACTTTTTGTACGACTGCCCCGTAGTTTTGCTTTTGACTTTATAAATAATCTTCGATTTTAAAATCGTAACATTTAGGTTTTAGAGGTTAAAATAAGCTTTCGGTATAAATCGAATAACTTCTTGAATTAGTAAGCTATTAATCTTTCTCTTATCGCTTTCCTTAACAGGTTTGCTAATAGGTTTAATAATACTTTGTATTTGAAGCTTTAATATCATGTTTTTGTTATTTTTTTTCTTTGCTTACTTCAGTAATATTATAAATACAGCCTGGTATATATTCCTCCTCTTCAATATTTCTCCTTTTCGGGGGCTGTCGATACCGGCAGCATTTTATAGGCTTATCGATAATAGATAAAGGAGGATCGTATTAGTTCAGTCATTTAACTCAATGGTTTTTATCGTTAATTACCTTAATATTAAGCTTAACCTAGTTGGTACTAAACGTTATAAGGCTGTAAGTAGTTTTAACAAATACTTTAAAGTTAATAATACCTAAAGTTTTTCATAATCCCTTTCATTTTCCCAGCTCCCGCTACCCGAAAGCTTTATTTTGTCACGGTAAAGCAGATACGTCAATAATCGTAGGGCTGTCTTTGATTTTAACGGCGTCTTTGACTTAGTGGCGTACCGATTCGTTCTATAGTTTCTTTAATGATTTTTCGTAGACTACAGCCTTTTTTTAGGTACTTGTTAACAGCGAAAATTTACTTGTCAGGTGTGTGTACGTTCCAAAAACTAGTAGTATTAGTACCAAGTAGTCAAGGCCCACAGTATTGTTCATGGCCTTTACTGCTATCTAAAAGCGTATCTCTTAATCCATAGAGCTTCTAATCTCTAGCGTGAGGATATTATACGCTCGTCAAAGTATTATATTTGCCTTTTAAACCTTCTTAATACTTTCATAGACTTTTATAAACACTTGTTAATAGTAAGTACCTATTATTTTAACATCTTCCTAATACTCCGCTACCATAAAGTTGGTACCAATATTATAAATGATAACATTGGGTAAAAACAAATATGTGTTAATATATAGTATCTTGAACGTCTTCCACGTATCTTTTATCGATAGCGACTTCAAAAACTTAACCCCATAAAAAAAGGTTATGGAGTAAATGATGTGGAAAACAAACTTATTATTTAAGTAAAACATATCGATTAAAACCTTACAATGAAAGTCCGTATTGCCTTTTAGACTAAACTTGAATATTTTATAGGCTTACGTATACATTTCATAGTGGTAACAAAGCTTTTCGAAAGTTTTTAAGGAAAAATATTTTATGTCTTTATACTTTAGGGACTTTAAACTTTGTATGACCTGTTAATTACTAGGTAATTAAAATACCGATATAACTAATGTATATGTTGATATTACTATACACCCTCATAGATAGTATATATAGGCCAAGTGACAGTGCACTGTATTGCAAGGTGTCTTCCTGCAAAGTGTACGAAAATGTGCTACGTTGCAAGCTGTATTCTTGCAAGACGCAAAGTACACTATACATAGAGCGGTCTGGAATGGATATTTCAGACCGCACAGAAATGCATAGAGCGGTTTGGAATGTGTATTTCAGAGAGTACGGCAAAAGGGCTACTGCCTGGATAGGAGGTTCATAGCCTCCTATCCATACCTTGTACTCTATGGAATACTTTTTCCTAATCGATTCATTTATCTTTGATTATAACAATACCAATCTTATAACTACTCTTTTACTTTTTCTTACTTTACATAAATATGTTTAGACCTTACCGATACTAATTAATAACTGACTTGGTCGACTATAGATAGCCTAGGAAAGAAAAGACAAACATACGTTAAATACTTATAGCAGGATTTTGTAATAGTATCAACTGTTTTTACTTTAAAACTACGTTTTCATAAGAATTACACGGGATATGTATTAAGACTGTAAAAGTTAAATAACTCCAAAAATGATAAATTTAGTACAATATTATCAACTTTTATTTAGCGCTTTATTTATTAAAAGTTCCATTACACTATCATTAACCCTTATTTGGCGCTTCGATGTACCCAAACATCTTTTGGAAAGCATTCTATCACGTACCAGTTTACGTAAGCCAAAACCATTAAGTTTTGGAACCCTTCATTAGGATCCATTCGATTTGAAATCGACAATCTACATCGCTCGTGAAATACAAGAGCGGTTACAAATATAGTATCCAAACCGCTCCCTTAATTTAAAAGTGGTTACAAATACAACAACCTAACTGTTTAATCCATAAAGAAAGGCCACAACATAACAATCCGGACCGCTCATCTCGCCAAATATGAATCAAAACCCATATACCAGACCACACATTACACTTCCCTATAACTATATTTCCTTTGCCCTATTCGTATTCCCACGTTCGCTCGGTATATTTTGAATTTACTTTTTCCAATGTTTAAGTTTTTTATAACTATTTGGCTAACGTAACGCTACTGAAAACCAAGAAATTTAATTTAAAACTCCTAAATAATTTATAATTACGTCCTATTTGTATATTGTTTAAAATTTATTTATATTAACAAATGTTAGCACTCTACTCCGACTGCATTAATAATCTCATTTACATTGTATTTGCCGAACTACCCTAAACTTTGAAATCTGGTCGTTCCAAATCTAATTACGATGCGAAATCACCAATTTAGGTCGTTCCAACATACTAGTTACATGTAGAAACAACCATCCCTAATCGCTCTAAGATACCTATAGCTATATTCTTATTACCAATAACGCCAGAAAAAGCTAACGTTTACTTCAACCTTCTGGTTAAGTATGTGGGGATTGAAAAAGCTATAATATATGAAACAAACCTAGGTCTTTAGGATAATATTATCGATTTACCAGTTAAGGAACTAAACTTATATACGGCAAACACGTATATCTTAACCGTAATTTTTCGTTATTAAACGGAGAAAACCTAAAGACCTGATATACTAGATAACTTTTATAAAAGATTTTCGAACTAGACATCAAATATGTAGTAAATAGTTAACCCTTTCATTACCAAATCCTTACGGATTCAATTACGAAGTGGAGGTATTAATACTCCAAGAGGTAGAAATAACCGCTTTGTAAAAGCCTTATTCGAAATAATATAACTTAATGACTTGCCAAATTGAGAGGATAAAAATATGTATTAAATAGAATTTGTTAAAGAATATTACCTAACGGAATATACAAAACAGAGAGTGGTGGATATATAGACCAAACGACGATTATAAGGCGTATAATGACCTCATAATGTATCCACACCCCAAATGAAGACTATAAACCTTAAATAAAAGGAAAAACGGCCGTGATTCTTATTTACCACACGAGTCCAATACACCTCTATGTAATGATCACACTAAATACCCATGAGTAAATAGAAGGTGTCAGGGGGTTTATGTTAGCAGTAAGGTAGCAGAGGTAACAAAGGTGCAGTATCAAGAAGATGTTTGTTCGTGCTGCAGAATAATCACTAGCTGTTAGACTATTCAGGTGTGTAGACTGAATACTTAGATTGACAACTGAAGAGCTATAAAGGAAATGCTATCTATGGTGCTAACCGTGTCCTTATATCCCATTGCCTTCATACTATCTTCAGTACTGGATCGTTTGGATCACCGCACTGATTCCACTAATCTAGTACTGCCTCACCTTGGATCGGTGGCTGATCCTTACTGATCTTATATAGCCTCACCTTGGATCAGTAACTGATCCATACTGATCCATCACGTGACTTACTTAGTCACCTTGATTATATAAGAGATGTTCCCCGCCTGATGTATTAGACTATAAGCTCTCCGTGGCTCAGCTGTATGCTGGCCTATTTCCTGACCCAACCATTGTCTGGGTTATTACACCTTATACTGGTACATACTGTAAAGAAAAACTTAATACCAAACCACTCCCTAAACATAACAAACACCCCAATTAACTAAAATAGAAGCAGCCGAGACATCGAAAACAACCCGCTCGATTAAAAAGCAAGCAGCCGAAACATCGAAAACAACCCATTCCAAAAAAAATAAAGAGTAGCATAAAATGATAATACGTGTCCTACTAACTAATGCCCGCCGACCACGACCCTTACCGTAACCCTTTACCACACTGTTTTCCCACTAACAAAAGCGATTTTATAAAGTTTACCAACTTTTCTAGGTTTTGAGATAGGGATGAAAATTATAGCGGTGAACCATAAGATATATTACATAATGAAATACGTATTATATTGAACATATGTAAAAGACTAGATATCAAACCGTTTCAATTTTATGTTTTTTTGCCCGATATATTATCCATGTAAGTTAAATAATAATATATATATCACTTTACGGTGGTATATATATTTGTGGAATATTATAACCGCCTAAAATCCCATTTCGATATAAAGATTAACTACTAACTTTATTATGAGGATTAGATTAGTAAGATTTGGAATTTTGTAAAAAACTAATAGGTAAACTCCGATAAAAACATATAAAAAGTTTTTACCATTTTATAAGCTAAGTTTCGAAAGTATTAGGTAACCCTTAGACCAGAATATAAAAGACATGAACTATTTATTTAAATAATAATAAAAATATGTCGCGAGAATACGAATTTAGATTTTGTAATTTTTAAGTTTAAAAAGAATTTAATAGCCCTTTATATAAGCTTTAAAAATTGTTTAAAAACTTCATACGCTGGTAAGCGAGCCTCGTATTAGTATTTATAGCCAAAAAAAGTAAAGGCTAGAGCCAAATTACCAAAATAGACCTCGTCGAAACTATTTACCACGTTTTGAATCGAATATTTAAAGTATGTTTAAAGTAAAACGAGCGCCTAAAGTACAAGGAGGAAACCTTAGAAATAAGAGACAGAGACGATGGTTCGGAAATGACGAAGAGTACCGTAGCCAAAGTAATATTTACGAAAAGGTGTATGAAGCTCCGCGAGTTTGTAAAAAAGATATATCGTATGCGGTAAAATCGGCTACTGGTTTACTAACTACTCCGTTTACAAATAGGTTCGAATGAAACAATAGTTTTAATCTCATTATACATTTGAAAACTGGATAGAGACCAACTTTACAATATACGTAGTAAAGTACAAAGGTATAGATAATAATTTGGACGTCTATCCCTACGAATATATATCTGGTAATAAAGACTTTAAAGGTAAGAATATTTGCCTAATAGCTTACGATGATAAAACCGCTTAACGTATTTTCATAGGGTAATAAAAACGATTTTCCCCTACATATTAAAGGCTTAAACTACACGAACGAAGCGTTTAACGTCTATATAACGTTATAATTTACATTTTTAGATAGATACGGCATCCGATTTTAGGAAATCATACTTAATATTGATTTTATCAATATCCTACTAGCTGGAAAAGAATAATTAGACGTGTTCGTAGCAATATTTTTGAAGTTTTAGCTAAACCAAATAAAAAAATACCGAACGGTTTTATTTGTTAAAGGTAAAGTGTTATCGCTTGGGACGATCTTTATAAATACGCGATTCGAACGGGTTGAATTTTACGTAATAGACTTTAAAATACTATTTATATGTTTATTATCTAATACAAAAAAGCTCGGAATTAAGGTCTAGAATACAATTAATCAACTTATCCATGCCTCGGATAGTGTATCCGAACCATTTCAGCTTAAGTTTAACTACCTGTAGTTTTTCCTCGAAATATATATGATTTAGTCTGTTTGCTTAACATAGTCGAAATTGCGGAATTTTTACCGCCGATTTGAATACCCAGCTACAAAACGCCTTTTACGCCTACTTTATGCTATAGGCTATACCGATATAGGAAAGGACGTATTTAAAGTTATCGAGAAATTTTACTATAAGTGTTAATTATACTTATAAGCCCTAAGATGGTTTAAGTTCCACATTTACGATGATGTAAATTTCAACTACAAGGTAATTATTGATGTTCTATATTTAGACAGCTAACCGGTTCTCTACACTGTTAATGTGATAATATTATTTTAAGCCGTAAAATTTACACGGAAAGTTTTCGTTATAAATTACTAAAACATTCAAGTAAATTATTAATTTAACATTTATCTCAAGCCTTTCAATTGGATTACCTATAACGTTAGTATAGCTTTTAACTTTACCGAATAATGTATTGAGGTTCGGATAATGGACAACAAATATAAACAAATTTTAATAATAGTATTATAAAGTATTAAAACAGTGTAAACAATATTACGGATCGCTTAAAAAATCGTATATATTATTATATAGGGAATTAAAGGGTACCAATTTTAAGTAATCTATCCTTTAAATAATGGTTAACACCGTTAATAAAACCTTTAGCTTAAATAGGCTTATTTTTACGCTCCTTATTCTGAATACATATCCGAATATTTATATAAACTTTATACTATTACTAACTACAATATAAAGGGTGAATGTTGTAACGAAGACTATAGCAACAATAAATTCTTTTATAAACTAAAAAATACATATCTAAAACGTTAGTTATAAGAAACGTACTATGAAAAATTGGTATTTTAAACCTACTATTATAATCTAAGGTCCTAGTTTGGAAAACTAAAAACAGATAAACTGATTCTGAAATAATTAATGTATTTAAAGGCTATAATGTATTCGTTCATTTGCTAAACGATATAAGTTTGTTTCGTTATATAATAGTACGAAAGTATAAGCAAAAGACCGAAAAAACACGGCCTAAAACCATAATCCGAACCAAACCATTAATGAGACAACCATGAAAACGACGAATTTAGGCGGCTCGTAATTTCAATTTACCCCTCGAATCTCGTATCCTACTCGCTTCCACCAAACGAAAACGACACATTTATACTAAACTCATTAGTACCTCGTCGCTGGGGCTGTCCCTTTATCTTGAAATCCAAAAAACGCTACGAAACCTTTATTATAGTCTTCTTTATTACTTTAACAGAGATAGACGACCACGAGTTTAGCCTAAAGCTCCGCCACTATGGTATTATGACTACTCTAGGTGCCTTATTCAAACAGTCTACCCAAATAAAAATTTCTGCCTTAATTAACTAAGGAATATTCTGATTTAACGGTTTAACCCAACGATTCACAACACCTGCAGAATTTTTATTACTCACCTCATTTATGAAATTAAGGATAAAACCAGAAAACCTTATAAAAACCCGTTTGGTTATTAAAAGTTATAACGACGATAGTAAAAAGAATATTATAACTTAGTTGCTTACCTTACAATAAGCCAACCACTGCTTAATTTTTACGTTCGCAACATCCTTCAACATATCGTACAACCTATATAGCAAACTTCGCAATATAACGTAGATATATACTTGATCAAAAAAACGACTTAAACGACGTATTTACGACGATATGCAAAACGATTTTAAAAAGTACCACCTATTTAAAACAATTTTACGTATTATAAAACTACTTTACAGCTTAGTTGAAGTAGGTATTTACTAGTGTAACACCTATTAAAAACACTATAAAAACGGCTCAAGAAAACTAATTTAACCTTTGACCCATACCTATTCATAGTAATAACCTGTTTAGAGGGATTTATACTAATAGGTATATAAATGGACGATAAATTGACGTTATATAACGTTTTTTCTTTGCATTTAACGAAAAGAAACCTTTGAAGGCCGGTTTAAAGGCGAAACCCAAAACGTACCTGACGAAGAACAATATAATCGATCTCAATAGCATTATCATTACTTTCCGGAACGACGTTTTGAGCTTTATGAAAAAAGGATAGTTAAATAAAGTTACCTTTATCATTTTGAATAACGTAAAATAGGCTGAAGAATACAAATGCTAACGCGTACATCATATTTAGATTGTTTTTGTAATATAATCGAAAGCGGTATTTAACCTCTCAGTAGCTGTATAATGTTAAATAGCCCCGTTAACCGGTATATATAAAGCATTTAACAGGCGCTTGTTGTACAAAGTATACAATTTAAAACGCGGGTTGTAATTTGTATTACGAAATATACGTATTACAAAATTATTTATTTTTACTAACGGCTTTTTCACTAACAACTCCTATTATATTTCGTAAATGGGCTTCGTTTTAGTCTTTGGTAACAAAATACCGGCCCAAAATGGCTTTACGTTATGTAAAAACATTATTTATTGGAATTTAACTAAGTGTAAAAGGGTTACGAAAAGCGTCCTAGTCTCCGAAATTTATAACATAGTTAAAGGTTTCGATTCGGGTATTACCATAACGATAACGGTCCAAATAATTATTTCTAACTTTTATTTATTCTCTGTTCCTTTTATTATATAAACTAACCTTTTCTTGCTTTATAAATTCCTTGTTAAATTAGACATTACAAAGGAAAACCCTTTGATAATCGATATTATAACCCTACGCAAGTAATATAAACATCTTAAAATCGAGGAAATAAGTTGAATCGACTGAAAATTCAACCTAATGAACGTGATAACCAAAACTATTCCGAACGGAGTATTAAAGACATTTATATCGATAATTATATTATTTATTAGGGTTATTAAAAAGATTTTATAACCTTAAAAGGCTCTTAAACTACTTTTACCGATTTAAAGAAGCACGAAATATATAATTCCTGCGGGTTTCCGATTTTACCTTTATTTAACCTTACTATTTTGCGCCGCCCCCAGTATATTATCACTATTTATTTTACACGCTTTAACACAGTGGAATTTTCTATTCTTTCTTTTTAATGAATCCTACCACTTAACAGCGCTTCTAATATACTATTACACTTTATCTCAAGTACTTTAACCCTATTAGGTATTTTACTACTTTCATACTTTCTATTTCAATTTACGATACCGCATTGATTTGAGTATATTACTTCTTTTTGTTTGATATATTTTACGTTACATTTATCACTTGTGAACCATTTTAGGGAAAGTAATGACATTAATATGGCTGGACGTGCCAGCCTAGTGAAAGAGACAGCTAATTACTACCAAAAGGAGAGGGAAAGTGCGACGCCATCGCATCCCTACCATTCTGCTCGCTGCTTTCTCCCTTTATACTGTCGCTATCGCCATCGCCATTATTAAAGATACCGATGCCAACGAGGATGTAGCCTTGCGCCTTAGGTTGTATTCTCTTAGGAAAAAACGTAGGGGGTTCTTTACCCTCCTTACGGTGATACGCGGCAACGTTGTTAAACTTACCTACGTAGTATATACGTAAGCCTCGTTTCCAGGTAGCAATAACAGCTACCGACTCCCTAGTCCGCCGGTTAACGTCTGGTATTACTTATCATCGGCTTATTTTGGTTATTCACGACCGCAGTTGTTTTTTAGAACACCCCGAATATCGTATTTTTAATGAAGAAATTTTCAGAAATCGGTTAAAACTTATAATAATACTGGCAGCCACGTAACATAGCCTCGGTCTACAGCCTTAAAGCTAACAAAACAGGGGCGTATTCGTTACCTATTCGCTTGTAACGATAGCAACGAGTCAAACACTCCCCGCTTTCGTAGTTATCGTTAACGGACTTACCCGCGGTTGTAGATGCGATATACGGTTTGTAGAACGTATCAATTAGCGACCCGGGGCTACGAACTCAGGTACACCGCTTTAACGCTTTACGTGTCAAAAAGGCCTCGCGACGCACCTTAACGATATAGAACTTCAGGCGATGAAGTAAGTCCACCTCCTATTTCTTATTTACGAGAGAATTAAAGGAATATATACGGGTGTATTTAGGTAATACAAACCGTGGAAAAGCTTCGTAAAGTTATGTTTATGACGCTGAGGAAGCTTTACGGATATAGGGGGTTTTATCTATAGGGAAAAGGTAAGGTCTATAACCTTATGACTTCCCCGCTTCCCCTTTTAGAAACTTAAGGGAAAAAGGGAGGGGGAGGGGGAAGAGGAAGGAGTGGCGGTGGCAGAGGAGGCTGGCAAAGCCGGTAGGGGGGTAGCGGCGACGGTAAAGGCAGATGAAGCTAGTAAGAAAAAAGCGGCGGCGACAGGGAATAGTATAGTGGCAGCGGCGAAGAAAAATAAGGCTGTGGGTGCGACGGCGAGACTTAAATGGGCCGGAGGGGTGGTGACAGCGGGCGGGGTAACGGCTATAAATTAAATTGTATGTGTTAAGAACGAGTTACTAGCAACGGTAGTAGTAGTGGTAGCGGCTATGGTTGCAGCGGCCATGGCAACGTGGCGGCGTTCTTGCGCTAACCAGCGTCTATCCGTCCTGATTTTACGTGTTATCTATTTAAAGGAAAGGTTAGTATATAGGTATTAGTCGAGTAACTTACCTATTGAAGTGGTTTGAATTGGTTAATTTGGCTCGAAGTTTAGTTAAATTAAAGTAAAGACTTACATTAATTAACAAAAATAGTTTTCAACAGGGGAAAGAAAAGAAGTTTTACTTAGACCGATAGTGATATATCTTTTTATATTAACCCAAAAGCACGTAGTAGTGTGGGTACCCCTATGTAAGCACCCTTATAACATCTGTATAATTATACCCATATTAGGACGAACGAAAGACGTTATTAATAACCATATTATTACCGATTAAATACACCAACCAAACCCTTACTATAATTACTACCGCGGCCAGGAATTACTAATTTGAACCTTTACAACTACAACCACACTATTATTATAATACATACTAATTTAAATCTTTATGACTACAATCATACTATCATTATAGAGCCATATATACAAACTCGTTACAACTACACTGTAACTACTAGGTTATAGGTATATAAAGAAAAAAAAAGATTGCCTGTATAGATATTACTATATACTCTTATAGATAGTATATATAGGTTAAGTGATAGTGCATTGTATTACAAGGTATCCTCCTTTAGGGTGCACAATAATGTGCCACACTGCAGGCTACACTCTTGTAAAACGTAAATTGCACCATACATGGAGCGGTCTGGAATGGATATTTTAAACCGCACGACAATATATAAAACGGTGTGGAATAGGTATTCTAAAGCGCATGGCAAAAGGGCTAGTGTCTGGATAGGAGATTTATACTCCGCCATCCATAGTATACACTCACTGGAATACTTCTTTCTGATCGATCAATATATCTTTTACTACCCTAATACCAATCTTATGATTACTCTTCTACTCTTACTTACTCTACGTGAATAGATTTAGAATTTACCGATAGTATCTTTAGTTTCATTAAGTTTAACATTACTACCTTTAGGCTTTAATAATAAAACCATAAATACCTCTATTGAAAGGTAAAGGAAACTCTTTAACTGTTTTTAATCATCTGATCGGCGTTAATGTTAACGTTAATGCCGAGAGTCTTTATATTCTTTGGGCAAAATAGGAAAGGGGTAAGTAACTGAGAGATGTAAAATGTAATGAATCATATAATAGTTTAAATTACCAATATCCCTAGTAATGAAAATTATTCGCCTACTCTGAAGTTAACTTTAGCCTTATCAGCATTGAAAAAATCAATTTTAATAACTGTAATACTTTCCTTTCGCAACGTCACGTACTACGAATAGCCTCCTATTAAGTATATTATTGTCCCTATATTTAATATAATACTTTATAACGTATAATTTATGTAACGATCGCGCAAATTAAATGTATATAATGGGTTAAGGGTTTGGTTATGGTAAAGATAAGGGTTTTAATCACTTAAACAGTACAAAAAGACATATTCAGACAATTACTAAGCCATTCTAAAAACAGTGTTTTTATAGACAAGGGTTTAATACATACCCGTAAAAGTAATAGTAAAAGAAGAGTGGAGTAATTGTAAAGATTAGTATTGTAGTAATAAAGATAGATAAGTAAGAAGAAGAAGCATTCGGAGAGTACGCATTTTAGGTGAGAGCTTATAAGCTCTTACCCAGAGCATACACTCTATAAGAGTGTATCCTGCCACGTGATACATTATCATGCACTCTGAAGGAGTACACCTTACAACGTGATGCACTGCTATGTGCCCTTCAAAGTAACCACTACATATACTAACTATAGTGATATATAATAATATCTACAGTTTTTATATTACTTAATTTGCTTAAGAATATCATTACCGTTAATAGTCTTACCGTCTTCGAAGTTTACTATATAATTTAAGTAATTACATTTGGAAGTCATAAGATATTCGATATAATATATTATCTTTTCATCGTCACCTTAGGTAAGAAGGTGACGAGTTAACCAATTGTTAAACTTGCTATATATTTAGTATTTTTTCATCATTATTACGACTATATTATTCACGGTTAATAAGTCCGTTTGAATCTTAACCCTATTAGCGCAAACGTGGTTTTTGCCTCAAGTCCACAGTTGTTAGGTAAAATTCTAGGCGTTAATAGCACTTATAGCCGTACTTACGGTCTAAGTAATGAACTACCGTATGATTTTCTTCTTTTACGTTAAAGAAATTGCTAACTTAAGGGCATATATTAAGCGAGTTTAGTGTACGCGTTATCACCATTATAAACCAAAGGCGTAACTGGCTAAAAAAGCCTTTGAAAATGGCATCTATGTGTTGTAAGGCGCATTAAAATTCGCTATCGCCTGTAATAGCTGCCCGTACCTGTTCATGAAATATGGCTTCACCAGAGTAATCTTTCTCAATTATCTACTAATATAGTATCAACTTATTAAGCATCTAATTTAGCACGTCCATTGGTATTTTATTCTTTTTTTCTATTGATATCATCGTAGTTTACCTTATAAAAACCTAATCCGTATAGTATTAGGTAAAATGAACATTATATTAGAAGTAACTCTTTACACTATCGTAAACTTTGAGGAAAGTGATTATTGGAATTAGGAAAGTTAGGAAATAATCTCTAACATACTTCCTAAAGACTTTAGGAAATAGTAAATAAAAGTCAGAAAGTAAGACTTCCATTTACTTCTAAATATTTAAAAAAGATATTTTATTGTATTATAAAAATTATCAGGCTTTCCGTTATAATTCTATAAAATATTCCAATTCATGTAGAATTCCGTAAAAAGATTATGATGAATGTTAACTATTTCAATAAGTTTTGGGGGAATATTTCGATAATTTTCCCAGTTTTTATTGGTATTTACTTGTAATTTAAACCTTAAGACCTCCGAAATACGGTGTTAATAATAATTACTAATCGTCTAACTCAAAGGGTAAAATTCTATAGTAGGACTTATAATAGGCTTGCGCGTATAGATAAACCTACCGTAAAAAAGCTTTTAAGGGGTTTAATGTTTTGATAAAAAATTTGAGGGGTAATAAATACTTAAAAATTCTAAAAGAGTTAACGATGTTGCTTAATTAACTAGTGGAAGACGCCAATATTAATTCCTCTAGCTGTGTTGGTGAATGACGCTTTACATGCCCTGAAGTCGCTAAAAACGTACTCCCAGTTATCATATGAAGGTATTAAACTGCCGAGCAGATTAATAGGTTCCTTATCGTTAGCGCATAAAAAGGTTAAACTTAGCTAGTGGTAAAGAGGATGTCCTGTAAAACGTATATGGAGGCTTTAGGGTTTTTTAATATCCTTTCATTTAGAGCGTGAGTTTTAAAGGTATTCCTTAATTTATGCCAAGTAGAAAAGTGTTTGTAACAACTCTATAACACTTTGTACTAACAAGTAAATCCCTCGTTTCTTAGATTCTAACTTAAACCTTTACTTAACCCCTTTTTAAATTAACTTTCATATATTAATAATCCAATGATCTTAAAAGTTACAGTACTTGCAAAAAAGCGGTTACTGTAGTTTAGGATTTTGCCGCCATCTTAATTAACGATATAGTTACCGAAAAAGTTAACTAGGTATTTCTCTATTATGTTTTCATCGACATCTTACTCCCAGAGCTCTTTATTATACTGATTTGAATCAAGAGATCCAAGGGTTTTAATTACCTCTATTCGCTTTTAACTAGATACTATCTTAAGGTTTTAGGTAGCGTAAGACTTGGTAGGCGAGGGACTTGGTAATTCGGGGCGTAGAAACTTGGTAATTTAGCGTAAAATCACGTATATACTTGGTAACTTAGCGTTAGGTCGCACGACGTAGCTTTATTATCACAACCTGGCGATTCTTCATGTTTTCGCTTAAAACAGAGAACTTGGCGATTAAATTAGCGTAGAGGAAGTGAAAGAAGTAAAGTAAAGGAAAAATTTTGACGTAAAGAGTATGATCGAAGGTTGTTTGTTATTATGGTTAGAGGTCGGAAGTTAAAAGTTGTAAGCTGTAAGACTTAGTCGTGTTTACAATAGTAATACCCGAAATAGTATTGACTTAGCCGTTTTCTAACTTACCGATTCAAGACTTCTAACGGTTAATCTTAACATCTTCAAAAATAATCTTTGGTAAAGATTTATTGGTGTTTTCAAGTAGCGATACCGTCGCTTACTCTTGATTGCCATTATGGACCAACATAACCCAAAAGTCTTTTCTATTTTCCTGCTGTTATAGAATGGTGCAATACTAAAAAAAGCCTTTCGCAATAATCGTTCCTCTACCCTAGCGGCCGTTATTAAAATAAAGTGTAACCGGAAAGTAGCTTCTTCTTCTACTTAGCTAACCTGTGTTTAACCTAATAAGTAATAATCAGTGTTGGTAGGGCATTAGACATTACAACTTTATCGATTCGATTGGTCGAAGTAACAGTAGTATTTCGTGGTTAAGTGGTGAATATATTGTTCTAGGTTTCGCAAACTGCTAGCCGGTCTACATAGTAATTTGTATAACTAATTACTTAGCAGGTACCTTAGTGTAATGTAGGTGCAAACTATACTTAACTTACAGCTAATACAGTAGGTCCACACAAAGTAATAAACTAAATTTGCAGTCAGTATAGTTAACTTTACTATAAGTAAAGTTAACCTACCGTACTGAAATTACTACTATTCCAACATCGATGTTTATTTATCATAAGTCATTGTCAAAGTGTTCAACAAACGTAAACTTAATGTTTTTTATCATTTCTTTTCTATTGGCTTCGTTAAAGATGTTGATTTTAGCGTTTTCGGTAGCTATTGAAATGGTTTGATCACTCGATTGATGCTTTTTTGATAGGAGGTTTTGTAATAGAGGAAATGATTAGTGTAAAAAGTAAGTTATAGGTTATTTATCATCAAATTTATAATTTGTTGTTAGAAGTATCTTAGGATTTAGTAATTTAAAATTTGCAATTTGAAATAGTGATAAAAGTGGAGACTTAGGCGTTTACCAATATTAATAACTTGATGAATTCGGTGATAGCTTTTAATTTAAAGGTCTTGGGATCTAATTGACTTATTATCGGTAAATCTCAACACTTCCTTTTTGACATGTAGTTAACAAAGATATCTCAATTAATTTAGCAATAGCGTCGCCAGTTATAAAATTTCACAAACAAATGTATAGTTTATAAACTCTCCATACTTATTTTCGTGAACAACTGCACAACTTATAGGGGTATTTCGTAAAAGCTTTTCCTCTACTCTATCTAAAGAAAGCATAGCAACTGGAAAGTAGATTTTCCCCCCTGCCTTATTTGTCTATGCTTGATTTAATATTCACTGATTTGTGTTAATTAACGTTTATTATTGCAATATAGTTGATTAGAATTGTAGTCGAAGTAATTGGTCTATTGCATTAAAAAGTAGTAATGTAGTTACTTTTATATTTAGCAGGCTGCTAGCCAATCTGTATACTAATATATATAAGTAACTGCTTGGTCGGTACCCTACATTGAATGGAGTATTCCACTATTCTCAACTTGCAATTAATATAGTCATGTTGTAGATACAAAAATAAATTTGCAGTTAGTATAGTTGACTTAGTTATACTTTCATTAACTGATGTTTTAATTTACAGTATATTAAATCCTATCTATGAAAGTCAGATTCCTTATATCGAAAAACACATTGGAAATAGTAGAGAATTCGGTGTAAATACAGCATTTTAATTACCATTTTTTTTTATAAATACACAATATTTGGGAGTACATTTACTTAGATACCGTATTGAATAGCCATATTTTCCATATGCGAAAAAACCAAGAAATTCATGTATATCTTATATATATTCCATTTTTTGGGGGTTATGGAATGACTTTTGACCATAATGCTTATGCCTCGAAGAAAAACTCGGTAAATTGGTTATAATACCAATTACTGTCATAAACCTAATACCAAAATATATAAAACAAAACCAATATCAGAAAATCATGAGACTAACAACTAATATAGAGAACTGTAAAAATAGCTATGGGTATTGAGTTGAATGAAATAAATATTGATATTTAAGATAACGAATTAATGAAATTACTAAAACAAATACATGAAATAAAATGAAGGCGATTAATATATACCAATGAACAAAATAAATAGGTTATTGAAATAGTAGTAATTGCAATGCAGTAGGTCAAACTTACTTACAGTAAAGTTGACTATACTGACTGCAAGTTGAGTATATTGTTTTGTGTGAGCCTACTGTATTGGCTGCAAGTCAAGTACAGTATACGCAGACTTTACACTAGGGCACAAGCTAAGCAATTAGCCATACAAATTACTATGCAGACCGGCTAGCGGTCTGCCAAACCTATAATAATACGTCCACTACTCACTTAACCATTGCAATACTACTGCTACTTTGACCAATCGAATCGGCAACGTTGCAACATCTAAAGCTCATCCAACATGGGTTAACAAAACAAAATCAGATACAAAAAATGTTACTATTATAAGAAGATAATAGTTGTTTTGAAATGTAAAAGATGATTACGTTAATCGTACCTGAGTTAAACCACGAAAGTTTATATAAAACTAGATTTCTAAGATTTTAGCCAAAATCTTTCGTACAACTTATTAACGTTAAAAATACTTATTATAAATTTTCATTTCATATAATAAATTTGGATTCTTTATATACTTGGTATAATACATCAATGTTTTTATCGAATTCTTATTTTAGTTGTTAAGAGAAATCTTTTATCGTTATAGTATATAAAAGGAGCAAATTTAGCTTTACGATTTTATAAAAAGAGTAAGTTTAACAGGTATAGGTAAATTAGAAATTTTTATATCGAAGTTATCTAATGTTGAAAAATCCGTTCCCTACTACAAATTGATCTTACTATTAATACAAACTTCTAATTTAACCGTTTTTAAATTGAATTGACACCTGTTATAGGTTTACAACAACTAAAAAAAATCAGGTAATAGGTCCTGGCATTTAACGTGATAATTTCAAACTCTATGGTAATAGAAAGTTAATGGCTTAATCCATTTGTTGAAACTTCTATTTTCTTTCTTTTCTTCTATTTTAAACGGCGCTGGTAGGTACAAAACCAAAAGTTGTCAATGTTTTTACTGTTAACTAGACTGACTGTGTTATTGACAAAGTATAGTATAATGAACTATACTATATCATTAATTTCATGCAATACAATTAACTGCTTGACAATGACGTGCAATACAATCAACCTAACTATAAATATAGATGCCTAATTAAATGCCAATGATCTAATTACGTTACCTAATTTATGGACATCTATCGGTAACTTAGAACCATTACAAATAAACTGTTCCATTACGCAACAGGTGAAACCTAATGTCGTCATAGCTATAAATAAAAAGGATCTGACTAGCAGACCCCACAACATAAAACTTACAATGCCTCGCTTATGATTAAACCTTTTACTTCGACAAACAAAGTGGTTTGACATTCGGGGAATACCTACCTTGCAGGTAAACCCCTACCAACAATAAGGTAATAAGTCGAGTGCGGCACTTCGAAGAAGAAAATCGGAAATGGACTATTATTGGTATTACAGTAGGAAAGCCTACGAGTCACTACTACAAGTAGAGCGTACCGGTATAGTCCGTGTACGTATGCCATGAAAACTTCTCACAAGAGAGAGTTGTGTGGGTGCGCAAAGGCAAAAGGCGTGTGACGTACGGTACGCTCAGCCTGTTCCGCCGACGGTAAAATAAAATGCCGCCGAACCTTCGTTCACCTTTGTATCTCGCTTTCCTCCGACTCCTGATCTGGCTTTGGACGATGTCCTGGGTAGTGGTAGTCTCTCCCACCGTCGCCCTGTCCTGCCGTGCCCCAGGCCGTCTTTGCCGATGAAGCAGCAGTCCATGAGGAGGTCCCCATCCCGAGTCCACTCCACTCACCGCCCCTCCCCCCACCCCATGCATCAGCGCCCTTGTCCTTCCCATCCAGCGCAATGTTCGTCCCCAAGCGAAGGGTCCCGATGACAGCGGCGAGGGCCCGGTGCGGTACTGTAAGCACTCGCGAGAACTCCAAGTTACAGGAATGGATCCCGGCTGGGTTGCTGCGGGGGCCGGGCCGGCGGAGCGGGCGGGTCCCAGCGGCCGTGGTGTTGGCCGCCGCCCTCGTCGCCCGACGCAGAGCTGCTCTGCCGAGG
>JASMMZ010000002.1:3320711-3397336 GCA_038502455.1 Anisogramma anomala | reverse complement strand
TCGGCGGGGGCTGGCGCCCGGGCGCGGAGCGCCGTGGGCCCTGCCGTCGGGGCAGGACTCGGCGGGCTCGCGGCGGAGGGCTTTGTCGGGCCGGTGGCGGTGGGCGTACGGGGTGTGTGCTGCCGTGGAGATCCCGGGCCAGCCGTCTGGCCTGGGTCCGTTGGGGAGGTGCTGTCCTGCCGCTGGTCTTCCATGTTGTCTTTTGGCAAGGAGAGCTTGCTCCAGCTGGCGGAAGTGGAGATGGAGGTACCGCTGTCCTCGGCCACTTTCCCAGTGGGAGCCGCTGGTGGAACCAGGTGAGGGGGTTGCGCCGTCTCCGTCTGCGTTGGGCCCGACGAGGTGGTGCTGCCCTGTTCTTTGTCCTTTCCCTTGGCCATGTCGTTCCGCAACAGGTCGGTGCTCGTGCTGGTCGTGCTGGTCGCCCTGGTTGCACTGGTCGCGCCGATCGGAGCTGGTTGTGGCTGACCCAACTGGCACGCCCGGCCGAGTGCAAGGCCATCATGCTTCCGGGCAGCAGCAGCGCTCATCTTGCGCCGGAACCGTTCCGCTGTCTGGACGCCGCGGACCGGGGCTGTCTTGTCCTGGTAGATGGAGTTCGCGGCCCGCAGAAACCGTGCGCCGACCCAGTCGATGGGCAGGGGCTCCTTGAGGGTGCTCACATCCGGGAACTTGACCAGCTCCGTCGGCCTGTCGGGGTCGATCTTGAGGCATCCGAGCTTGGCTGGGTCGTCCTCGAAGTAGAGGACGATGAAGCTGCGATCCAGGACGCGGGGGCCGCC
This sequence comes from Anisogramma anomala, assembly GCA_038502455.1. Classification (NCBI taxonomy): domain Eukaryota; kingdom Fungi; phylum Ascomycota; class Sordariomycetes; order Diaporthales; family Gnomoniaceae; genus Anisogramma; species Anisogramma anomala. Next base: position 3,396,557 of record JASMMZ010000002.1, on the reverse strand, counting down.
GTCCTCGAAGCCCGGCGCCCACTTGGCGACGCCGGCGAGCTGCCCGTCCTCGAAGATGGGCTCGTAGCACGCTGGCATCACGTTGCCACTCGTCAGGTCGACGTCGGACATGGACAGGTCCAGCATCAGTTCGTCTCTCCAGTCCTTGCTCATCCAGGGGAGCACAGTGCCCATGTACCAGCCATTCTCGGCCGCGGGGCCGGAATGGTAATAGATCTGGTACAGTTGGCCAGGCTCCGGGTTCGTCACTGGCTGGGGGTTCGACGCCAACGCCAGGGCCTGGGCTGTCTGCTTGCGCTTGGCGGACGACCAGCGTGTGCCTTTGTGGGCCGCGGGGGACTTGCTCGGCGGTTTCGACTTTGGTGACAGTAGCTGCTTCTGTTGCTTGCCAGAGCCTAGGCCAGTCCCCTTGGTGGGAGATGGTGTCTTGACCGAGGTCGGGGAACCTCTCACTGGTCTAGAAGCGAGAGCCTCCCGTGCGGCTTGGATGGTGGTTCGTGTGGCACGCTGTGATCGACGAGGCTGTTGATCCTGCGTCAGATACTGAGCCTCATAGTCCAGAATTTGCTGTAGTGTTGCCAAAGCCGGGGAGGCCAGGTTCTGGTCCAGAAGCCACTTCTGAAGGCTTGTGCTATAAGGCGCCTGGAAGTGGGGAGCCTTCATAGCCTTCTCCAGTTTGGCAGCCTCGAGTGCGGTCTGGCGAATTCCGTCCTTCGGCTTTGCGTTGGGTGGTGTTTTCTGAGCAACGGACGGCTGAGGTTGCGGCTGCTGCTGTCGCTGTTCTGCTGGCACTGGTGGCTGAGGGCTTGGCTGAGGGATGGTGATGCTCAGCGCCGGTGGAACTTGAGCAGTCGACCCACCGGCTGGTCTCGCTCGCAATGTTGCTCCTGACTCCTGACCGCGGCCATCCAGCTTGACCTCGTAGAGTGTGCTCTGCCAGCAATCCCAGTACATGCGGTCCAGGGTCTTCAACTTCTGAGACGCGCGGTCTATCTTGGCCCGCAGTCTCTTCTCCTCCACCTGGCAAGCCATGGCCTTGCTTGATTGGTGCGTGGCGAAGTCGACCTGCCATCTCCTCCTCCAGCGATCTTCATCGCCGCCTTCAGCATCCTCCCATCCACCGGCCGCCTCATCGAACGTCTCGTCCTGCGCGGCCCAGTAATCCTTCTGAAGCTTCTGGACCCGTTGGAGAGTGTCCTTGACGTGTTGCTGAAGCATGCTGCGCGCGCCCTCGATGACCACGAGCTCCTTTCTCGCCTCGGCGATGACTGACTGGATCGTGCCGTCTTCAGCAGGGGCGTTGGTGCCCGCCACCGTTGGTGCAGTGCTTGGAGTCATGGCTTCGACGAAGATGGGAAGCTGCTGCAGGTCTTCGACACCGCCGGGGGTGGTTGGGGCTGGTTCTCCCATGGGATTCAGGCTATCGATCGGTACCTAGTGTAGAACCGGGTTAAGTCTGTGCAAGTTTGACAGAGACTTGGGCTGGGTTTCGGTAGTTATGCGTCCTGCACTGAGTTGTTAAAAGGAGTGTTTGGAATTGAATTTCATTAGGCCATATCCTGTTTGCTGTATCCGGCCTTGGAGCGTCAGGAATCAGGAACAGTCACGGGGTGTCACGTGATAAATAGAAGGAAATGCCGCCACTGACTCCTGGAATTTGAGCACCTGCTGGAAGCCAAAGATTAGTCCAACGCTGCATTGTAATCACGGCGGCAATCTGGGAGTTGCGAAGGCTGACACCCCCGTAGTCTGACTCGGACTCACCACAGATGATGGAAGGCTGTCAGGTGTGTAGCACCCCCTTGGAATTGGGGCCTGTGCGCCTGTGCCGTTGCGACTCCGAGGATGTGCGTTCGGTGGTGGAAGCCGATGGGCTGCGGTGTTGGCCTGGCGAAGTGTTTGGGCTTGAGGGGCGGGCGCCGGTGAAGGTTGCGAGCAAGAGCAGGTTGAAGTCACGGTTTTGTACGAGGGCGTGTGGAAACGGAGGCTATTCCCAACAGACCTGAGGTGTCAGCCTGAGTAGAACTGTAAAGTCAGCGAGGATTTCAAAGTTGCCGGCTGGAGAGTGTCAAGTGTGCTGCCATCACACGATGGCAGTCTTCTTTCGAAGGCTTCCAAGGTTGTGGTGAAGCTTGAATGCTAGCGCAGCCTTGTGTCGCGGGGCAGGTGTGCAAAGAGAGTTCAATATGCAGTAGCGATGAACCCGTGACCCATCACCTGTTGCACTCACAGGATCGAACTTACTGGCTGCTTCAGATGACCAGATGGAAGACTGGGGGCTGCAACAAGATTCGAAGTGTCGCGACTTGGTGGTGGTTTGATGGAGGGGAGAGGTGATCAGAAAAGGCGAGATGGAAGGAACAATGCCTTTTGATGGCGCGACCTCGGAAACAATGCACGGTACAAGCTTTCGAGCAATTGTCGCGACTGGGACTGGGACTGGGCACGGAGGCAGAGAAGGAGGAGGTTGAGGTCGGCGACGGTAATGTATGATCTGCAAGAGGAAACCTAAAGGAAGTGAGCACAGACAGTATGGTAAGTGAGGTTGCCAAATCACAGAAAAGTCCACGTGCTCTCTGTATAGAGCGTATAGGTGAGGGGCTGTATTGGCTGCCTTGTGCACTTGTGAAAAGGGGCCTGTCAAAGTCAGGCAACTGATGGAAATGGAACGAAATTGACAAAAGACAGCACACGTCACTTGCACTGGTTCTAGCTGGTGCAACTACAACTACATTGCCTTCCTGCTGGGTCGTAACCAATCAAACAATAGAATACAATAAAGGCCTGCCAAGGCATTGCACTGCTGACTTTGACATTACAGTGACGGGCAAGGTGCTGTGGGCATACTGCATACTCCATATCGATGTTTACTCTTGTAAAGCATCTTATTATACAAGGTGGATACAGTTAGTTATGTGTCATCCATGGAAGGTAAGCTACTGCAAACCACTGGAATCATGAGGATAGTACATAACTATGGTCACCTGCTCGGAACTTCTCGGCGTCTCTTGTTCGGTCTTTCCATATTTCTCCTGCTCTAGATTGGATACCTTGTTTGTACACACTAGACTGTACAGTCTCCTCCCTAGTCCAGCTGCATCTATTTTGTCAAGAAGCGACCCTACCTCTGACATGACAGTTCATTATGACCAAACCCTGCCACCGCCACATAGCGAACGACCTCGTACTGTACTATGATCACGGAGCCGAGGTGTGGGCATGGCTTTTACATGGCCCGCCCTTACCCCTCTTTGATGGACACACAAGCTGATATGCCATTCAGTTCTGTCACTGACTCCGGCCCCTCTCACCAGCTAGAAAGACCTGTGCCACCTTCCAGGGAGCAAAGTCACATGATATGACAACCCCATGCATCAGTATCAGAGCCACAGCCCTTGTTCGAGGGCCTCTTGGTCAATGACCTCAAGGTTCTCAGTGTCATAAATGACGTTTTAAACGAGGTTGGCAAGCACTACATCACAATCTTGGTGGTCTGTGGAATGACAAATCCAAAGCAAAAGCCGCAGCTGTGCACGATCTTAACAAGTGTATATGCCCTCATTATATCCTATACCTCAAGATAGAATTACTGATTTTTATTTTTTTCCCCTTTATTTGCCTTGGGAGTAGCTTCTATTGTTGACCTCATTTTAACCCCACTGTACTTACTTGTCACCTAGTGTAAGAGACTGTAGACTGTAGCGACTTTGCAAAGGCATTAGCCATGTCATGATTTTCATCCAATTGGACGTTTTTTTGGCCAATTTTGTGTTGCCAACAATGTCATTCACCATCACTGCAATACACTTCCTGTACTGAAATAAAAGCCCCCCCTGTCAGGTGCCGACAGGGATAGAATGTATGCCTGTCAAGGTGGGTGCATGGACCATGTATACACAACATGGAGTCTTTTATTTACCAATTAGAAGTGTGCTCTGTACATCAAGTCCAGTGTTTCAAGAACGAATGATGATAACTTCAGACAATGTTTGTGGTCTCACACTGACGTCCTCGTGCAGGTGCAGCAGGGTGACAGAAGTTGCGGTGAAACTCCGGAACTATTGCATTGAAGCTTGATTTTGGATTGGATTCATTAAATTGGACAGATGTTGGGAACTGTTACTAACAAAAATAACCAGTCCTAGAGGCCTCTCTGTGGGATACATGTTCCTTCATGATTATCCCGGATACAATGTATTATCCTGAAGTTGTTGGAATAGTAGTATTTGCAGTGCAGTAGGTCAACTTTACTGTAAGTAAAGTTGACTATACTGACTGCAAGTTGAGTGTATTGTTTTGTGCGGGCCTACTGTAATTGACTGCAAGTCAAGTGCAGTATGGCCCCACTTCACACTAGGGCACAGGCCAAGCAATTGGCCATACAAATTACTGTGTAGACCGACTAGCGGTCTGCCAAACCTAGAACAATACATCCACCACTTGAATACGCAATACTACTATTACTTCGACCAATCGAATTGACAACGTTGCAACGATCTAAGGCCCTACCAATACTAATCAGTGCTTATTAGGTTAAGCACAAATTGGCTAAGTAAAAAAAGAAGTTACTTTCCGGTTACGTTCTACGTTAACAACAGCAGCTAGGGTAGAGGAAAGATTCTTACGAAAGGTCTTTACTATTGTGTTAGACTTTACAGTAATACATAAAGAAGGCTTTTGGGCTACGCCAGTCTCTACAGCAAATTAGAGGTAACGACGGTATCGTTATCGAAAACACTAAGAAATCTTTACTAGATCATTTCTGAAAAACATTGAAATTAACCGCTAAAAGTCTTAAATCGGCAAGTTGGTAAACGGCTAAGTTAGTACTCTTACGGGTGCTATTACTGTAAAAACGACGAAGCCCCACGGCCAAACAACAAATAACCTTTGACCTTTGACCTTTACTATTAATAAACGACCTTCAACTTTACCCTTTATACCAAACCTTTACCCCTACTTTATTTTTTTCCACTTCCTTTACGCTAATTTAATCGTTAAGATCGTTACTTTAGCGAAAACATTAAGAATTGCTAACTTATACCAAAAAAGCCACGTTACGCGACTCCGTACTAAAACGCTAAATTTCTATATAACTTAACATTAAAACCATCAAGTTCTTCGCTCCTGAGTTCTATACCACTGAAAATCTAAAAATAACACCTCCCCAAAACCTTCAAAAAGGGATTAAAGCCTTCAGATCCTTTTTTTAAAGCAGTACAATAAAGATCTTTAGGGGCCAGATATCGACGAAAACTTAACCGAACAGCACCTAATCAACTTTATTAGCCACTTTATGATTAAGCGAAACGACGGTGAAAAACTTAACCGCGGCGAACGCGTTTTTCGCAAATATCGTAGGTTTTTCGACGACTAGACTATTAACATGTAAAAGAAGATTTAAAAAGGTGTCAAATTAAAATTAAAGGTAAAACTCAAGCGACGAAGGATCTATGTGCCAAAAAAAAGGCTTTATTAATTCGATAAAAACCCTTTTCGACCTAGCCCAACTTAAGGAATATTTTTAAGACCCACGCCCTAAGGGAAAAGATATTAAAAATAGCAACGCACTCATACGCAATCCCGGGAACCGCTTCTTCACCCTTAGCTAAGTTAAAAAATTTCACGCGTTAATGATAAGGAACTAGTTAACCTATTCGGCAGCCTAACACCTTTACGCGGAAGCGTGGAATACGCTTTTAGCGGCAGCAGGGTACGTAAAGCAACGGCTACCCATGTAGCTAAAGGTATTAATATTAGCGTTCTACACCAGTCAATTAAGCAAAATCGTCAAGCTTTTCAAAACCTTTAGGTCCCTTTTACCCTCTAGTACTTTAATCAAAACCGCTAAACCACTTAAAAACCTTCCTACAGCAGGTTTATCAACATACGAAAGCTTACCACAGGTCCTACTATAAGGCTTTACCCCTCGAGCTAGGCGACTGGTAATTACTTTTAATACCGTGCTTCGGAGGCTCTAAAACTTAAACTATTAGGAAACACTATTAATAAAGACTAGGACGATTATTTCAACCTTCCCTGAAACCTATCAAAATAGTTAACATTAATTAAAAGCTTTTTACGAACTTCGCTAAAATCTGGAACGATATAAAAAAGTATAACGAAAAGCTCTACAACCTCCTCAACACGAAAATAATAATCTTTTTAAATATATATAAGTAAATAGAGGTTTTCCCCTCTATTTTTTACTTACTATTCCCCGAAATCCTTACAAGGCACGCCAAGGACTATTATCTAACCTTCCTAACCCAAATAACTACGTTTCGCAAAATTTATAACGGTATGAAAAGCTACTTCAAATACGAGATCCACCTTACGTAACATCATACAAATTAAACTACCACAAGGTAGGCGACGATAATAATCAAGAAAGGAAAAGAAAACTCCGATAAACGTGCTTAACAAAATGATTAACAAATTAATACTATACTAAAAAGCAATAGAGAAAGCCTACACTGGCGAAGTTACATTTCACGAATAGGTACGGACAGTAATTACGGGCGTTAACGAGTTCGAATACGCCTTATAACGCCTAAATCCACTCGCGAAAAGTTCTTTAACTAATTACGTTTCTCGCTTACAACTGTAATAGTCCGTACACTAAATTCGCTTGGTATATATCTATAATTCAGCAACTTCCTTAACGTAAATAAAAAAAAACCTTACGGTGGTTAATTATATTGACCATAAATAAGGCTATAAACGTCCTTAATGCTTAAAGTCTAGTTTATCGATCAGACTAAAAGCATCAGCCACGCTAACACCAATAAGACCAAGATTTAAGAAGACCTACTAACCATTAACAATATTATCGCGATAATAGTAAGAAATGTTAAGTCTATGGCAAGTCTAAATATTAATTAACTCGATACCCCCCGACTAAGCGAAACAATAAAAAGGTAATATACTACATCCAGTACTCTACCACTTTTAAATAAGATGAATCAAATAAAGTTACAAACTTCGAAGGTGACAAGCCAATTAACAACGATAATAACCCTAAGTAAATTGAATAAAATAAAAATATTACTTTAAATAAAGCCTAATAAATAGCCTACCATGCCTTCTTATACTGCCTAAACGGTAAGAAACCCCACATTTACTCTAATTGAGCCTCTAACTCTTTGTACGCCTTTTCAACCTTTGAGGTCATTATGCAAACCATACTTTTTAAGGTATTATGCTGGATATAAGGGTAGTGAAGTACTTCAAAAAAGGTTATTCGTAGTACATAACATTGTGTAGAGAAAGTATTACGACTAATGAAATTCATCGTTATGATATTAGTAAAACTAAAGTTGACTTCGAACTAGGTAAAAAACTATCGTTATTAGAGAAAACAGTAATTTCAATTGTTGTTAAGTCGATTACGTTTTAGATCTTTATACCCCTTACCTTTTTTTTTCTTTATTTAAATTATATAAAAACTCATAGCATTAACATTAACGTTAATGCCGACGAGCTAATTAAAAACGGCTAAAGTTTTTACCTCGCCTTTAAATAAGGTCACTTATGGTTTTATATTTAAAGCTCTAAAAAAGTGGTATTAAATCTAATTAAACCGGAAATACGTTAATTATAATGACGCTTTAATCACTTAGCCTTCTATAGGTTATACAAAGTTCTAAAATCCGTAATATATGAATACATGAAATACTTTACCCTAAAAGCCATCGAAAAGCTTTACAACTATTATTAAATATATATCTAAGACTCCTAGAGATTTAAGTTTTCACTATAAAACGACAAGAACTTTAATTACAAGGTCTTTATTAATACGTGTTACTTAAATAATAAGCCTATTTTTCATGTTGTTAACTTTGTAACCTCTTTTTATGGAGCTAAGTTTCTAAAGATTCTTTTGGCGAAAAATAGGTGGTAAACATTAAAAATATTGTAAATTAATATATTCTAAGGTCCACTTAATGTTGTTGTCTACGATACCAGCACCAATTTTGCAACGGTGAAGTTTCAGCAAAATGCCAAGATAATGGGTATCTAATATGAACAAGTGCCGGTAAAAGCCCACTAGAGTATTGGAAAGGTTAAAAAGACATAGGCCCTACTTTGCCGAACGTATAATAACCTTATGCTAGAAATTAAAAGTTTTACGAATCGGGAGACACGATTTTAAATGACGATGAAAGGCCCAAATGATACTGTAAGCACTGACAGCCTAATGACAATGTTATTGGTCTTTAAAATATACCCACGCCTGACGAGTGAATTTCCGCTATTAGAAAATACCTAAAAACGAGTTATAGCCTACAGAAAAGCATTAAAGAAATTGCGAAAGGAATCGACACGCCGCCAAGTCAACGATACCCTTAATACCAAGAATGGTCCTATAATAATCTACGTACTTACTTTATTATTACAAAGTTAAATACTTGTGTAATAGGATTTGGGTAAATAGGAGGGACTATATACAACCCGATGTAGAGATAACTTTAAAGTTGTTATTAAAATTACTAACGGTTTTATATCTTTCTGAATCACTCAGGTCAATCCTTATATTAGGGCAATTAACTATAAATACCTTTAAATTCAACGACTGAGCTAATATAAAGCTTCTTTATCTGTTATCAATAAGCTGATAAAACGTCGCCGATGCGGACGATCCCAGAAAAAGAACACCATTCAAAAGGAGTAATATACACCGGGTCGTATTTATAATACTGCTTAGGTAAGTAAGAAAGAGAAATATAATAAAAACTTTGCATTGAAGTTCCGAATATAAGGTATTATAGAAATCTTCGGCAGATCTTTTAAGGAAAGCGATAAAGTTGGGATTAATAGCCTATTAACTCAAGGAGTTATATAATTTGTATTAAAGGCATAGTTTAACTTTTAAACAAAAAACGTTATGATCTTGAGTGAAGGATTATTTACGAGGTTGAAGGTAGAATTACGGAGAAACTGTATGAAAAATCATGCTCAATCATTTAAAGATATGGTAATGAAAGTAAATATAAAATCATTATATAATAGCCAACGATTCAAAAGATAAATTAACGTTTAGTTTCCGATTTAACAATAAGTTTATTAGCTAAAATTAAAGGTAAGTTTACGTTTAATAGCTGAGATATAATATTAACCTATATGTAATTAACAACGAATTTATAGCGGATTGTATTATTAGAACTGACATAAAATTACAGCCTATCTACCCTTTAAAAACGGTAATACTATATATTAAGCCTTTATATGTACCAATTAAAACAGGCCTTTATTGATTTTTTACCTATTAATTTTAATTTTCATCACAGTTAGATATAATTTTTTCAATGTGTAACTCATCTTTACTAGTGACGTAAAAAGGGAATTTTAGCTTAGTAGGTATGTAAATTAACGATACCCCTTTCGTTGGAACGGCTGGCTTTGTAACATTAGAATAGCAAGCGATTAAGAACTTTAAATTCATGAATATCAAGCCTGTAATGACGTTAACGAAGAGAATTTAACTTAACTTTAATGGATTGTTAATCTGTATATTTGGTATTAATAATAGCTTTAATTTTCGCCAAAAGGACCAGTGTACTAATTTGATCGTAATCGACAAAATCAGCGCGGCTAAAGCCAAACGGTACTTGAAACAGCGCATCCGTAGCAACTATATTGCTATCTTATATTAGGCAGAGACCTTTTAAAACCTCTTCATCATGGCGTAAGTATAAAGTCTAATAGGTGAAGAGTTTAACCGGTTTAATCACAGGATTAAATAACAGATTCAGAATTTAAACCGAGCAATTAATGTAGTTCTAATCTACTTATCGAGTGCTAAATTAATAATGTTTACGAATAGGTCTTTCGTAAATAATACCGATCTCTTTTTACAAATTGGCTTTTTGATAACCCTCGTAAACAGAAATGAACGAGAAAACTAATTTAATATTATCGGTAGCCTAATTCATTGGATCTTTATTAAATGAAAAAGGATTATATAAAGCGTGTTAGCGATAAAGATCTACGGTAAAATAATAGGCTTTGATGTAGGCATAATACTATAAAAATCCCTTAACGTCATTACTAGATAATTTAAGATTCCTTAAATCCCGGTGGTGATTTGTACTGATTAGAAGAATCTATTTGAATATCTTTCAAAACTCGAAACTACTAGCGAAAAACGCCTGATAATAGACTTAATAACACTTTTCGAAGCTTACGAAAGAAAGGATATTAAGAAGTTCCGATAAATTAACGGTAAAAATAATCCTACTAATGCTATAACGAAAGTATCGTTAAACAGGATCTTTCAAAGGTTGGTAAATAGTAATAAGCTAACTATACGTATTGAGGACTACGTTAGTAGGCTGCCAGGTAAACCCGGATCACGTAAAATCGGTTGAGATATATGAGTAAATTGAAAAACTGCTAAAGGAGTTACGATGTTGATTTATTTAGTTAGAACGGCTAAAGTAAAAGACTACATGGGTTTATAGCGGAAAAACTTTTTATAAGAGTCAATAAAGTTGGATTTCAGAGCCATGGGGCAACTAACTGTAATTAAGGTTAATGTGCATGAAATTGGGTGGAATTCAATATAGAGGTTAATTAAAATCAACAGAGGTTTGGCTAGTTAACGAGGTCGCAATTCAACGCTGACCGGAAAAAATTAGTCAACTACAATAACGTGTACGTAAAAACTAAAAAGCTGCTAGTGTTGGAATACTAGTATTTGAAGTACAGTAGGTCAACTTTACTTACAGTAAAGTTAACTATACTGACTACAAATCAAATATATTGTTTTTTATGAGCCTACTATAATTGACTGCAAGTTAAGTGCAGTATAACCCACTTCACACTAAAGTATAAGTAAAACCATTGAGTATACAAATTACTGTACAGACCAGCTAGCGGTCTGCCAAACCTAAAAACAATACATCGACCACTTAACCACGCAATACTACTATTACTTCGACAAATCGAATCGACAACGTTGCAATAATCTAAGACCCTACCAACAGAAGTAATATTCAAATGTATGCCGAAATTGTCTCGGGGAAAACCCGCAAGCTAATGTAATATACCTCTTAGATTAATGATTTTACTGCAAGTATTATATTAATACAGATTTGAAAGTATGGTTGAAATAAGTAAAAACTACCGTCTTCAAAATAGAGTTTGAAATCAATGGAATGTTTATATTGGGTTTTCATACTTTGGTATTTCGTTAAATTTTTCATATCTTCATTGTAAAACATTATGTTTCAATAACATGCCTTTTAATGGATTACTCATTTTTAACAATATATATTCTTATAAGCTAATGAAATACTTGGTTGTAACGAAATTTGTTTCAATTGTATATAGTTTGCTGTATAAATCATTTCACACCAATCCTTGTTTTTCATTATTTGTATTCAAACGTTATGAAAATCATAATCTATTAATAAATAACCAGCTATAATATAACGAAAAATTCCCTTATGGACCTATTTTCCACATGGACCCAACTAAATTTACCATTGGAAAGCGGTTTAAGAACCGTTGAGAATGAGGTTTAAATAGCGTTTTTAATTAATTAAATCGTATAAATTTTATTTGTTGGCAGATAAATTAGTGTGAATAATATTTCACAATATTCCTGTTCAAGGTGTATATTTCAAATATTTGTATAACTTATTGTTTTGCATCAGGATTCCGTTGTTTATTATTAGTTTAATATGTTGGTAAGTCTTCATCGTTATAACGTAGTTGATTCGAATTACTGTGGTCGAAGTAACTGGTGCTGCATTGAAATTGGTACTCATTTGTAAGTTCTAGGTTTGGCAGGCCGCTAGCCGGTTTGTACTCCAATTTGCATGGACAAATGCTTTGGCTTGTGCCCCACTTTAAAGTAGGCACTTACTACACTAAACTAGCAGTTAATCCCACAAACTACAGTTAGTTGGTAGTCATTATAATCAACTTTTAGTAAGTAGAGTTGACTTGATTGTACTGGATTTGAATGTTATTTTAACACTAGCGGCTTTTTGTTTTGTGTCTGTATGCTAGTGTGGCTGGCCAATAATTCGTGGCAACCTCTGAAATCCCTCCTTAATTTACAAGCTAGACCACGGTTAATCCCAGTTAATTTGCACTGAAACTGACATCAATTACAGCCCTTTATACTACATCTCTGAATTCTTCGTTCCTTAATTTACATGCACAGATCTTTCGCCATAGACTTGCGCGTATTACATATTTCACCAATCGCGTACCTTTTACCATTAGTTTCATCTACTGCCACCACTACCATTATTACCGCTACTATGACTCTGGCAATCTTCTAGTTTGCCAGGGTATCCTTGTTCCTTTATATTACGTACCGGGCGGTTTATGCAACACTCGCTTTATACGGTTAACAAATTATTATTCACAAACCGTTTCAGGGTATTATTAAGTATGGCTTTAGTTATAATATTAGTGGGGTTATTTTTGTTGTCAATTAACTGAAACCTGTCGATTTTCCGGGCTTCATACATCTACTTCAAAGTTATTATATTTAATATTAAACCGTTTTTATCAATTATATATAATTTTAATAAGTACTTGTAAAAGTTCCGGGAATACATATATACCATTACAAATATCATAGGTAATCCCAGCTTTTTGGTAATAATTTTTAATGTACCAATAATTAACATACTGATATTGAAGCTTTTCATGATACTGTAAACTTTGAAGCTAATACGTTTCATATTACAAGTTTACATTTGACGCATATCTAATATACAAGGTTTCTGGTAGTTGTAAACTGTCTATTAAACCTTTCTCCGTTGACACATATCATTTCATCCCCGATTTACGATATAAGGTTAGCTATTATTATTATTAAAGAAATTATTAGTAAGAGTCATTAACTTCGCCGTCGTTCAATATACAATAACCATATTAATACCTTTTTTTAAAATTATCTACTTACTACTATATCTTTTTATTTAATATGTTAAAGTTTTTTTTTATAGGTTTTGTATTTACACCTTCATGGACAGGTTGTACGATGTCTCATATTAGTATAACATGGCAATGTAAGACGTACGTTTCTTTTCATCCAGATATCGCTATAAATTTGTCTTGACGGCTTTGTTCATCATCGTCACGCTCGTGACTTACCCTTTTTAACGTAATTTAATATACATGCCGTTGGTATTTTGAGTTTTAATATTATGGATAAGAATTACCAATTTATTAAAATTAGGTTATATAAATTTTGCTAACGTTTTATTCGACTTATATTTTCAAATGCTTAAATTCTCAATAAAAAGTTTTTCTACCGCCATAAACTTAGTATTTTTTATGAAAAGAGTATTGTTAGTTTATGTACCTGTGATATTAAAGTTTTCCCCTTATGTAATACAAGTGAAACATTGAAGTCTTTATACCCAGCTCATATCTAGAGTGCGTTTAATACATTAAGGACCAATAGACATATACTTAGGCCAATTTATATAAAGGTTTAATATGATGCATTACTGTGTCGGCCGGAAACTCATTCCTTAGTTTTTTTTTCGATAATTCCAACAAAACAATTCATTAACGATTAGGGGAAAATTACGTATATGTTCACGTTATGTTACGAATATTAAAGATAAACTTACTTTTTACATTGATAGTTAAATTGGTAGTAAGTTACGACGATTAAACTTTAGTAAATCATTTAAATTATGAGTGATTAAGTAAGGATTTAATTCATACCATTATCAACGTATTATATAACGATGAACTATGATTTTTTGTGCGACTGGTCCGTTATTTTACCCTTAATCTTGTAAATTATCTTTGCTTGAGATTTATAACGTTTTAGCTTTTAGATTACGTTAACGACATAAGTTAAATCACTTTTCATATAGAATAGCCGTCAATTTTCACCTGGTCATTTTCCTTAGAAGGTTTATTTGGTATATGAATAATATTTTTAATAAGTAACTTAAAGATAAGTTTCATGTTTGTTTTATCTTTTTAAAACACCTACGTCGTTATATATACCCTCCTAAGCTTATAATCCTTATTACTGTTCTATCTTCTAGTGTATATTCTCGTCTTTAGTAATATTTCACGTTATCAGTATTTTATCGGTTTGTTCATGATTTGGTTGGAATAACTGTATTATTTAATCAGTTCGGTTGGAAGGTTTTCGACGTAGGGAAGTTCATCAAACTTAAGTTTTTTATATATATATTAACCTATGTAATCTGTAAAGTAATAATACCGTTAACGATTCCAACCACCAAGTTTATGTTAACGATACTTAATTTCTTATAAAGTCAATACTATATATCTAACTTTCGTTACATAAGGACATTACTTTAAAAAAACAGAGATAATATATTTATTGTCAATGGCCTATTCCTAGTATTAAGAGAATCGTTGATTTAGCGATGTGACGATTCCTTTCTCAGTTTCTTCAAGGCTTTTCTGTATATCACAATACGCTTCTGTGTATTTAAAGATAATAGCGATTCATTTGTTATACATAGATAAGCTCTAAATACCAGAAAAGTTGATACACGTTTGTTAGAGCTTATAATATCTTTTAGGCCTCTTATGATGATTTCAAATTGTATCTTTTAATTTATAAAGTTTTCAATTTTGAAGGTAAGGATATAGTAACCCCTTTGTAAAAAAGCGTAAGCCCTTTCTACCTTACGAATATTTTAGTAAGTTAAACGAAAACTTGTATATACTAAATATCCATCGATTTAACATTATTTTGAAACTTCATCGAGGTAAAGTCAATGCTTTCATTGTAAACTAATGAATTTGGGGGTCCCAAATATGAATTAATCCACAAAATATGTAATGTCTCCTATATTTTCTTCGCCATTATAATTTTAAGGAACCTGGCGCTATAAAACAAACTCATGAGGTTCATTATGTAAAGTACCGGCTTGACGTCGACGTAAAATACATTGAAGAAAACCTTAAAATGAAATTTTTGATTTTTTTCATGTGAATTCAAAATTTAAGGGGGTACGGAAGTATATTACGTAGTAATGATGTAGCTATTCAATATAC
Organism: Anisogramma anomala; assembly: GCA_038502455.1. NCBI lineage: Eukaryota > Fungi > Ascomycota > Sordariomycetes > Diaporthales > Gnomoniaceae > Anisogramma > Anisogramma anomala. The sequence goes on along the minus strand of JASMMZ010000002.1, from coordinate 3,381,536 downwards.
TTTAACGTTAGCTAATCTATATCTTTGTAACCAGCCGCTTTAAAGACTTTATACAGCCTGTTAGTTGTTGAGTAGTTCAACCGACGAAATAGTTAACAAAGTTTTTACCCGGTTAAATTTAATACCACCACCTCTAATTTTCAAAGTTAAACCCAAAGGTATATCTATTTTCAATTGAGATAAACCCTCTGGCTTCTATTAATTTTTAATCATTCGTTAGTCTGAATGTCAACGTTGATACCGAGGCTTTTTATATCTTCAAAGAAAATGAGAAATATGGTAAAAGATTCCAAAATGAGGAAAATAATAGGACCAACAACGGTAGTAATAGTTGTCGATTCCAGTAAAAAAAGCTCTTTTTCAAAACTAAAGCTAATTTTAGCTTTACTGGCATCTTTTTAGTCATATTCCTCAATATTATTAATATTCTTTCACAATGCGACGTATTAAGAATAAACTCTAATTAAGTACCATACTATCTCAATGTCTGGCATAATACCTTAGAATATCTATTCTGCATAACATTCGCGAATAGTGAAAAGATACGTAAGGCCAGAGTCTTCATGGTCATGTTGGCGATAAGGGTCTTCACCTATTAGGCGATATAAAATGGCGTGGTTAGCGAGTTATTACGTTAATTCTAAATCGGTGATAGTATTTTCATATCAATTAATAATCTTAAGTTTTTTCCCCTCATATTTGACATCTTTCCTTTTCAAGGTTGTAATATATTCAAAAGAATCATGTTTGAAGGCAGTAGTATATCACAAATAATATTTTTTTCGCATTTATCTAGAGGGTGGCTAACTAATAGTAGGATTTACTATAAATCCAATAGCTTTTAGTGTTTCAAATAAACTTGCGTAATTAACTTCAAAATCTTAATAAAACGGAATACACTCCGCTATATATAGCTTAATAATCCCGTTTATAGGTCCGAGCCTTCCATCAACCGTATTGATCGAGCCTTCTATACTTACGGTCGATGAAATATACATGAGAGGGATCTTTTTCATAGACGCTAAACTTTAAAACTTAGGGGTACATACCAATCTAATTTGGGACCCATGCTGTCATAAACGTAAGCGAAAATCGAAACTAGTCAAAAAACCCGTTCAAAGTAACGCTAGAGCATTATAAAACGTATTCGAACTCTTTGTATCTTATATTATCTTACCAAACTTATTTACGCAATATAACCTCACTAACTTCCATATTCCCCAATACTTGTTGCTAAAGCATTAATCTATCAAGAATCTGGTTAATTAGATACATATTACTTTCCATCTATGTCTTATTATCCAACATGTAAGATCAATTGATGATATTCTAGTCTATGCAGTATTAAGAAAAATGAATATAATATTTGATATGACCTTGAAAACTATCTTAGATCTTTCGAAAAGAGGAGTAATCCGTTAAGTATTAAATGTAATAATATTCGGTTTAGCCAGTGAAAATGTTGGGAAACGCCGAATAAAAGAATGATAGTTTAGCCCACATCTGATAACAGAAGTTAAAAAACGGGCACAATTTGATATCGAGGAAATTATACAGCCTATCGTCATACTTTTTCTTTTCTCCTCAAATCTTAACAAAGGTAATAAGTACCACGTATTCCGTATTTATCATAAGCATATTTTAACGAGTAAGGGTAATATATTGGTTGTAAAGACTCCAAATTCTTCGACCATCACTGCGAAAAGTGCTGGTGGGCAAGACAAACAAAAAAGTTATCTTTAGTTAAGTTTAGACGGAAAAAATTGACAGTAGAGCCATAATAAGCTCGTACGTAAAGCTCTTCCTTCCTTATTTAACCTATTGGAACTGCACATGTTAATAAAATTAAGGGAAAGAAACTTAAAGGTTTCTGCGAGGAACTTGATAATATTCCTCTTAATGTTAAGAGGTATATTAAAGTTCTTGATTAATTAACCAATAAACTTAAGGGTTTACGGTATATAATTCAATCAATTCGTTATAGTCAATGGCATTAGACTGTAAATCTTGGGCAAAAATGTCCAAGGAACTCATCTAGCCTTAAATATAACCTTACAACGGATTTAAAAACATTAAAGAATGTTATCACCAGCGATATCATTATCTTTACCCTCCTAAACCGATGAAGGGTCCTTATTGGCAGCTTATTAGTATAATACGTTTACCAAATTAACCTCTTTCCCTTTATTTATAAAGAGTTTAACGCCAAGATTGGAAGTTTTAAATTTAGCCCAATTTTAACCTATTTATTTGCCAATTTTCATATCGGTAAGGTTCATTTTGGAAACTATTCTAAAAAATTGTTAAATAATTTCTAGCCTTCATTAGTCCCAGTGAATTTTAAGTTGATAATATAGTACTTGAAAACGTTTGTAAGGTATTCAAATAAAAAGTCTTCGGCGTCCGTAAACTGTAATGATCACACTAAATACCCGTGAGTATATAGAAGGTGTCAGAGGGTTTATGTTATCAAGAAGGTAGCAGAGGTGCTGAGTGAACAATATCGCAACCGTGCAAGTAATGATCAACAGCCGTGAGGCTATTCAGAATATACTGAGACTGAATACTTGGATTGACAACTGAAGAGCTATGAAGGAAATACTATCTATGTGGTGCTGACCGTGTCCTTATATCCTTAATCCTTCATACGCCTTCAGTGCTGGATCATGTTGGATCGAAACATGATCCCAATGATCCTGGATCTGTTGGATCGAAACATGATCTCAATGATCCTTAGTGCGTAACCCTAGCCCTAAGGTTGCTGACATAAGAGATATCCCCACCTGATGTTTTGGACATCAGGTTCTTAGTGGCTTAGCTCCATACTGGCCTGTTTTCTGACCCTCCGATATTCTTAGGTCATAACATAAACCAGAGGGTTTTATTGTAGTGCTTCGAAAAAGTGGTAGCGAGAACTCTAATTACCGTTTTACTTATAAAGTCGACGATGGTATCAATTCCAACGTGTTTTTGACGCTATCGTAACGAAAATTGAAAGGTGTAAGAAGAAAAATAATGGTGTAGAGGGGTAGGTTATATGTTTCCCGTTAAAGTTGATGTTTATTAAAGTTCGTAAAACTTAGTTGTTTTCATTTGAAAATTGCAATAATAGTAGCCTTAATAGTATTAACTTAACCATTTGCCAATTTGACGACGTTAAGACTTTTACGCGGTCAATCTCAACGCTTTCAAAACTATTATACCAAGGATTTCTCTGTGTTTTCTGTAATAATAATACTGTTGCCACTTTCAAGTACTAATAAACAGAATATGTATTTAAAAATTATTCCTCTTTGCTACCTATAAATATAAAACGCATCAAAAGGGGGCCCTTGGCAAAAATATTGCTTCTACCTTACGCAAACAAAGCGTAATAACCAAAAAGTAGATTCTTTTTCTACCTAGCTTATCTATGCTTAACCTAATAAGCACTAATCAGTGTTGATAGGACTTTATCGTTACAACGTAGTCGATTCGAATCACAGTGGTCGAAGTAACTGGTGCTGCGTTGAAATTGGTTCTCAGTTGTAAATTCTAGGTTTGGCTGACCTCTAACCGATTTGCATGCTAATTTGTATGGCTAAATTCTTTGGCTTATACTCTACTTTGAAGTAGACACTTACTGTACTACACCTACAGTCAATTTTCAATCAGTACAATCAACTAACTATAAGTATAGTTCACTTAACTGTACTATATTTGACTGCTATTCCAAAAAAATAGTTTTATCATTATAACAAAGAAATATCAAAGTGTTTTTAAATTTTATTTACTATTATGTAGCACGGAGTCCAAAGGATATGTTTTCATTGTTTCTTTATAAACATAACTTTTTATATTTTTCATCGTTTTTATTGAAGTTTTCGTAAAAAAAATTGTTAAAGTCATAATTTTTACTGATTAACCTACTAATATACTAGTGCAGTTGTTTTCATTACCCTCAATGATTTTCAATTTTCCTTCTTTTATCATAAAATTTCATACATTAACCATGCAAACTTGAATTCTTTATAATAGGGTTTGTTTCAAAATAAAATTAGAAATATCATTTTCAAATTCATATCTTTCCTTATTCTATTTGATATGTATAGACTGTTGGAATAGAAGTTAGCTGCACTATAGTCAAGTTAACCATACTCTCAGTTATTTGATTATACTGACTGCAAATTGACTGTAGTTTCTGGTATTGACTGCATTGACTGTAAGTCAAGTACAGTAGGTACCTACTTCAAACTAGGGTATAGGCCAAGTAATTGGTCATACAAATTAATGTGAAGACCGGCTAGCAGTCTGCTAAATCTATAAGTAACACATTACTACTTTCATTGAAATACACCTGTTACTTCGACCACGATTCAAATCGACTACGTTATAACAATCAAGGCCTACCAATACCGACTCTATTAATCTGATTTCTTTTAATTAAAATAATGCTAAAACTACAACAGACAATATTTACTATGCGGCAAGAAATGTCCCACCATGCTAATTTCTATCGCGTAATATATAGTAACTTTCACCTTATTCAATTTTACGTATTCTTACATTTTTTAGTTATCTTAACAATACTAACCAATTTTTGTTGTAGTTTTCATCATTTTGACCATCCTTCATTTGTCAAATTCTTAATATCTTCAAAACAATTTTTTAATTTCGAAAAAAATCTCTTTTAAAAGGATCACTATACTGCTCTTATTAATATGTTTCGTTACTGTCCTTATATAAACCAGGATTTGAATTTTAGGAAAACGGATAAGTCTGATAGATAGTTTAGGATTACATGTAACCTAGTGTGGTAGATATCTTTTAAGTATAAAATCGTAATAAGATACTTATTAGCCTTCAATATTTACATTATAATGGTTAAATTTGATATTGATAGAGTGACTGACAGTATATTATGTATTATAATCAAATAATTGAAATTGCTTTCGATATGATCAATCACTTATATAAACTATTGAAACCTTTACTAGTATTCTTTTACGCTCGTCGCAACTACTGCAAAGTGTTCAATAATTAATGTAATAACGTTGTAAAAGGAATGACAAGCTTGAGTAACTGATGAGTTTGTATGAATTAACTGCGTAGATCACCTCATCGATATCATTATTAAAGCTATATCCAATAGCATTTTCAAAAGGATTGTAAATAGTAATCAGTTGAATGTTTGTATCGAGGTTTACATGAATTGGCTGATATGTAATAAAATTTAGTAAGGATATCTCAACAACTACAGGATTCTTAAGGTAATACGAATACACAACCTATCTAAACCTAGCCTTAAAAGGTATAACATGTCATAAGCTGATACCTATACTGATGATCACCAGGGGTCTAACACTAATGGTTGCTATCTATGCTTATACGGTACTCTAAAGCCGCTTAAAATCCGCATGGGAGCAGGCCCTTACCCGTTACATTACCGGATTACTTCTTTTTCTATAACTCTATAGAAGCTCGCCGATAGAGGTTTTTTTTTTCTATTAAAGATTTTAAATGGGATTCGATTACCTTAAGAGATAGTTCCGGCCTTCATTCTTATATATATAATCCTTGATTTTCTGCCCGACGATATTATAACTTCTTCTAAAAGTTATAGCTTAGTGTTATATTTTTTATGACTCTTCGAATTTAAACCTTTAACCCTTCAAGTATGTTTTCGACGTACGTGTTAGGAATTCATTTGAAAAAGTTACAATAGCTTGTTATAACCATTTTCCTGCCGAATACAAAAGTTTTACCGATGTTTTACATACAAAATTCGTAAACGGAATTAAGCCTCTCGCGAGTACGTTCTATACTTTTCATAACAAAACATTGAAGTATTAAATATTCAAACGAATATAACTCGGTAATTCAGAGCCACTGGTATATTTATATCTTCGAAATAAACCCATTTGAAGGGGATTTTATCACGTTACCTATAAACAATGTAATTACCACACCGTTTTATATCATAGCCTACGTTAACTTTCCCGACGACGACGATTTGGACTCTTTTAACTTTGGCTATGATATCAACATTCTGCTTGATAAACGTTATCGATTTAAATATAAGCCTTTAATTAACAGGTTAGTTTTCCTATGTCAAGTTATGCCTTTCGGTATGAAAGGTTACGATATTATGTAAACTAAATAAAAAAATTAGTATTAAAAATGACTTTGACGTTATTTTACAGTAATTGAAAAACTGAACGAAAACCGTTATAAAAAGTTATTACATCTGTGGTGGCGAAGGCGGTATTAACAACCCTAATGCTTTTGGAGAAACAATTCACGTTTATTACTATAACCTTAACGCGGTTGAAACCATTATAGTTCGGCGTACAAGTATAAAATAAAGAGCTCGCGAACGGTTTTACGTTTTTTTAACGTTTGAAAGGCCTTATTCGCAAAGGCTGGCGACATAACTTCAAAATTCGCCATTAAACTCTTTATTTTCAAAGGAGGTATTAACTATATACTAACTAATACGTTACTTCTCCTCAATATACCCGCGGATTATAACGAGTAGGTTACTCGCGCCTGACTTATTAATAAGCGACTTTATAACCTTCGTATTAGGTACGATGACATTGGTTACGTTAACGTTACTAATACCAGAAGTAATATATATAGCGAAAATGATAACGATGACGTACTCGCTCGCAACGCCTAAAATGATATTATTATAATTAACGTTAACTTTTTTCGCATCACTTTTAAACGGCGTGTCAGTTAGGTTAACTATCTGTAACTTTCCTATTGTAAAGACCTTAACTTATACTTACAATATAACGCGAACAGCTATCGTATTCATATATTCCCATTGAATCTAATGTAACACCAAATAGACTTCAACATTAAAACTACTCTAAGTATTTACCTTACTTCGTTTAAACATTTTATCAACTTTTAAGAGGGAAAACTTAACTTTTACATATAACCACGTATAAAAGTTAGAAGAATTTTAATTGAATCCCGTAAATTCGCTATAACTTTCTTATAACTTAAAATTTATAATGAGTTAATTTCAAGTTTTATTCAATTTATTCCCGTTGTAATAAATATAGGTTGCAAATATTATAACGTTACGAATGTGTAATTTAATATCCTATTAAAGTGACCGCATATCTTTATTTCAACTCAACGACTCAGTAAAACCACGCGTTATGCACTTGGTTCCACCTTACGGCTTGTTTTTTTTAAAATATTTTTAAATATTAACCTTAACAAATGCTGGTATCGAATATAGGCCTTTATTAATCCCTATTGATATGATGTTATTATTTCAAGTGAATATCAAATAAAATATCAATCAATAACTAACGTCGTTTCAAATTATATAATACTTTGAAGCCTAATAGGCAATTATTAGGTTTGTAAACGAGAATTTACTCCAATACAAAATGTACCTAAAAGAATTAACAACAATATCCTTTAAGTTATTTTCAGAAAGGCTTTAAGGGACTAAACCGTTACTATGCTATTTGCCATCGTATTTTTGGATGACATTAATAAAATGATTACTCTAAAACTACTTACTTTTATTAACGATAAATTCTCCGATGCCTCTAAAACGTTAGCGTTTTCATTCAAAAAAAACCCTAAAAAACAAGATATCCCCTTATCATTCCGAAACCGATTAGAAAATTTCCTTTCAATAGTTAATTAAAGTTAGCTCTTAAAATTCCCGTAAAGACCTTTATATGGTATATCGCGGGAAAAGCATCTTAAATTAAGGAAGAAAGGAATTAAATTGCTAGATCAAAGTAATATTCGCATAAATAGCGTTTCAACAAGTTCTTTCCTTCTTTTTGTTATTAAATCTAAAGTTAGCCTACGTTTTTGTATTAATTACTGTAAATCTAACGTTATTTAGAAGGCAAATCTTTACTCTTCACATTTATTAAGAAAACGCTTATAGATATTTTCCGAGTTAAATCATTTTACGAGTTGAATATTCAAGTACTTTTTCATAAGCTTTGTATTAAAAAGGGGAAAAAGTATAAAACTACGTTCCGTATATATTTTAGATTTTTAGAACAGTTCATTACTTCCTTCGCTATTTTTGGTATACTGGTTACTTTCTAACCATATATTAATCATTCGTTATACTGATTTTTCAATATTCTTTATTTTTCTTACTTTGACGACGTTCTAGTGTATTTTAATAAGATCTTCAACGAATATAACGCTCATGTCAAACAAGTATTAAACACTTTAAGAGTTGTAAACCTTAATTTCTATATATTTAAATACGAATTCGGTATTGAAAAAAAACAAATGTTTGAAAGATTTTATTAAGGCTGAGATCGGCGTACGTATAATTCCGGAAAAGCTACTTATTATTCGAAAATAAACAATTTCTACGCTATTATTTGATATAATTGGTTTTTTTTTCGAGTTTTCCAACTTTTACCATCAATTTATTCGCTATTATTTCACAATTTGTAGGCCTTTAATTTAACTAACCCAGAAAGGTAAGCCCTTTTGTAAAAGATCCTAGGAAAATACCGCCTTCGAACGGCTGAAACTTAACATTTTTCCAGACTTTTTTTCGTTTAGTAGGATCACAACTGCAACACCTTCTAAAAAGTTGATTATTTGAATTAAGCTTTGGATGACTACCTACTTTAATATGAAAATGACAATAACCTACGCCTAGTAAAATATGAATTTCTCTGTTTATAAGTTGCCGAATATGATGTCGAAATTAACGATAATAAATTACTTAAAATAAAGAATTATTTAAAAACGTGCAATACGGAGCTTCAGAGTAAAATTCACCTATTTATCATTTTTACGAATTACAAAAACTTAAAGTACTTCATAATTATATAACGAGTTTTCGAACTATTGGTTCGTTAATCCAAATTCCTTTTCTAATTTAATTTTAACTTGATTTATAATATATAGGCTAACTGCATTCAACCTACTCTATTATTCCAAATAATATAGAACATTCTAAAGTTCTTTCCGATCAACGCTTTTTAAACTGGAAACTTAAACTTTTATACCCTGAATAGACTACATCTAAGAAGCTTTCGCACATATATATCTACATGTTTACCGTCGCCAGTGAATCTATATTAAATGGTTAAAAGCTTTTTACCAATATCGACTTTTAAAATAACTACAACACTGTTATTACTTTTAACGATACTTACCTCCGCGTAATTCATATAATACGTACAGGCGATTGAATATTTCTTTTCGATATTCGTATTAACAATAATTAAGTATTTAAGGTCTTAATTTTGGAATATTCAATGAACGACAACAATATTTTACGGTTTTGTAACCGTATTTAGGTACCCGTTTATAAGTCGTTCACTACCGCATTAATACAAGTTACCTACGATTTAACTTCTACTAGTTATTCAAGCCATTAAACTACTATTGTTATCCTTTTTAAACCATGCTTTTAACACATGTAACATCGCGTAGTCCCACGATTTTACTGAGATTAGGATATTTATAGGCGTATACCTTATTAAAGTTATTGTTGAAAAGGGATTTTTAAAAGTTCACCTGTTTCTAGACGACTCTAAAGCAAGGTTTGTTTCGATTTTGTAGTTCATTGATTTTATAAACATACCGGCGACTTACATTAAAATATAATTATTAAAATTAGTTTAAACAAAGCTGTCACCTTCCAACTTATAATTACTATTAATATTGAAGTTCACGTAAAATAGTTTTAAATTACTATTCTATTAGAGGTTCTATAAATTTTCCTGTATAATCATCATTAATCAAGGTATCAATCTAACCGATAGAGTTTACAAACTCCTTTACAACTTAATGGGTGTAAAGTAACATTTGAATATCCGACTGAAGCTTAAAACCGACGAATCCACCGAATATGCTAATTAAAATGTTTTAATATACCGACGTTCCTTCGTTATTCATAATTAATTTATCTAAAATCGTTTATTACCCTATTATCAATAAGCATTAAATGATGAGAATTTCATTATTATTGATATTAATCCGTTTCTTAGAACTTATGACTATTACTTTGACCCTATACAAGCTCTATAACATTTACTTATCCTAATTACAAAGTCGCGTATAAAAGTCGAAAATTTCATTTAATGTATATATGATGGTACGAAATTCATACAAGCTGTAATAACGGATACATATTAACGTTTTAAAAAAGCCGCTTATATGTAATGTTCCGCCTTAAAACAATTTAAGGTTATAAATAACATTTACTTTTTTTTTAAAAAAAAAGCTGTAAATTACATAAATTTTAAAAAGTATTTGAACAGTAATATATGTAGTGCAGTAGGTCAACTTTACTTACAGTAAAGTTGACCATATTGAAGTGCAAGTTGAGTGTATTACTTTGTGCGGACTTACCGCATTGGGTGTAAGTCGAGTGCAGTACGCTGCACTCTACTCTAGGGTACGGGCCAAGCACTTGGCCATACAAATTACAGTGCAGACCGGGCTAGCAGTCTGCCAAACCTAGAATAATACATTTACCATCTGACCACGTAATACTACTGTTACTTCGAAGACCAATCGAATCGACAACGTTTCAACGCCTAAGGCCTACCAACACTGATCGGTAAGTACTTAGAACCTTGTTGCGGCATATAGTAAAGCCTCAATAGAATTGTGAAGGGAATTAGTACGCCATCAAATTAATAACACCCTTAATACTAGGAACGGTTCCTTAACAATCGAAGTGTTTATTTTACCATTGTAAAGTAAAGTTCTCATGTGGCGAAAGTTAGGCAAATGGGAAGAGCTATATAAGATATTGAGTATCGTAAACTTTAAAGTAGTTGTTAAAATTGCTAACGATTTTATATATTTCTGAACTACTCAGGTTAAGTCTTTTACTAGAGTTAACAACAACGAATAACCTTAAGTAAAACGACCGAGTAAATAAAACCCTTCTTTATCTGTTGTTGATTAACCGATGGAACATTGTGGGTGTGAGTGACCCCCAAAGAAAAAGAACATAAAAGAGAAAAAAAATACCCACTGGAACGTATTTAAAATATTGCTTGGGTAAATAGAAACAGAAAGGATAATAAAGACTTGGTAATAAATTTAGGGTATAAGGGATTATTAAGACTTTAGAAAAACCCTTTAAGGAAAGCGATAAAATCGAAATTGACGGCTTACTAACTTAAAGTGTTGTATAATTTATACCAAAACCCGATTTCAATCTTTAATACCCTAAAGTTACGATGTTTAATTCGAGGATTATTTACAAGGTTAAAGGTAAAACCACGGGGCGGCTGCACGAAAAGTTACGACAAATCATTTAAGGATACGATGATAAAGGTAAAAACTGGATACTTACGTAGTTGTTTAAGATTTAAAAGATTAATTAGTGTTTAATAGTTGCTTTAACAACAAGTTTACATTTAATATCTATGATATTACGTAAACCTATATAAAATTAGCAATGAATCTATAAAGGATTGTATAATTAAAACTGTCGTAGGAACTATGTGTTATTTATCCTTTAGGAACGGTAATACGGTGTGTTAAACTACTATATAGGGTGGCTAAAATAGGTGTTTTCTAGTTTTTGATATACCAGTCGTACTTAAAATCCCGTTTGGTAATAAAGTTTTTAATATACCATTCGTATTTGTTGGAAACGTAAGTAAAGGACTTCGGTATAATGGGTATGTAAACTGACGATATTCTTTTCATTAGAACGAATGGTTTTGTAATACTAAAATAGTAAGCGATCGAAAACTCTAAGTTTTGGAATTTCAAGCTGGTAACAACCTTAACAGAAAATAACCAACTTAATTTTGATTGATTGTTAATCCGTATGTTTGATATTGATATCGGTTTAAGCTTTAGTTAAAAGGGCTAAGGCGTTGTTTTTACCATAATCAATAAGATTAATAAAGTTAGAGCTTAATAGTATCTATAATAGCGTACATTGGGTAACTTTATTGCTATCCTATGTTAACCGGAAGCCTCCTACGATTTATCCATTACGATATAAGTACAAATACCAACGGATGAAGACTTTAATCAATTGAATAAGAGGTTGGAATGGTAAATGCAAAACCTAGACTGCGGGATTAATATGGTGCCAATCGATCTTTTAAAGACTAAGTTAATAATCTTTACAGACGGGTTTTTTGTAAATAATACTGAATTGTCTTTAGAAATCGGCTTTTTAATAACCTTCGTTAACGAATATAAATTGGAAAACCAGTTTAATATTACCGGTAACCTAATTCATTAAACCTCCGTTAAGTGTAAGAGGATTATACGAAGCGTGTTAGATTCAGAGGTTTACGGTGTGATAACGGGTTTTAATGTAGGTATGACATTATAGGAAACCCTCAACCTTATTACCAAGCAGTTGAAAATTCCTTTTATCCCAATAGTGATTTGTACTGACTCGAAAAGCCTTTTCGAATACCTTTTAAAGCTTAGAACCACTAGCGAAAAGCGCTCAATAATCGATGTAATAGCACTTTGTAAAGACTACGAAGGGAGTGAGATTAAGGAGTTCCGGTAAATCGATGGCAAAGATAATCCTGCAGATGTTATAACGAAAGCTACGTCAAAAAAAGCCTTGGAAAAGTTTGTAAATAGCAACAAACTGACTATATATATCGAGAGCTACGTTAACCGGCCACCCGGAAAGCCCAAGTCACTTAATGGCGGATAAGGATGTGTTGGCAAACTGGAAAACTACTAGGGAAGTAAAGGTTACGATGGTAACCTATTTAACTGACACGGTTAAAGTTAAGGCCTGAAAAGGCCTGTAGCGAAAAAAACTTTTTGTAGGAGTTAATGAACTCAGACTTCGGAGAAACGGAGCAATTGAGGCCAAATAGGGTTCATTTGCATGTAATTGGGTACAATTGAATATAAAAGTTAAACGGAATTGACAGGGGGTACGAGGTCGCTATTTAGTGTTAATCAGAAAAGATCAGTTAGCCATACTGGCGTGCGCGTACAAACTAAAAAGTCGCCAGTATTAGAACAGTATTACATATAGTATAGTAGGTTAACTTTACTTATAGTAAAGTTAACTATACTGAATTGAAAGTTGAGTATATTGCTTTGTGTGGACTTACCGTATTGGGTGTAAGTTGAGTGCAGTATGCTGCACTTCACTTTAGGATACGGGCCAAGCACTTGGCCATACAAATTACAGTACAGACCGGCTAGTGGTCTGCCAAACCTAGAACAATACATCCACCATCTGACCATGCAATACTACTGTTACTTTGAAGACCAATCGAATCGACAACGTTGTAATGTCTAAGGCCTACTAACAAAAAGGTTATATTAACTTCATCATCAATGTTGTTGGTAGGGCTTTAGACGTTGTAACGTTGTCGATTCGATTGGTCGAAGTAACAGTAGTATTATGTGGTCAGATGGTGGATGTATTATTTTAGCTTTGGTAGACCGCTAGCTGATCTGCGCTATAATTTGTATAGCTAATTACTTGGCCCATATCCTAGAGTAAAGTACATCATACTGCACTCGATTTACATCTAATACGGTAAGTCTCTACAAAATAATACACTTAACTTGAAATACAGTTAATTTTACTGCAAGTAAAGTTAATTCATTGCCTGCATATAGTACTATTCTAATATTAACAACTTTTTAGTTTGTACGCATACGTTAATATAGTTGACCAATCTCTTTCGGTTAGCGCTAAACAGCGAACTCGTACCCTCTGATCATTCTAATTGGCTTCTATAATAAATTGCACCCAATCACATGCAAATTGACTCCATTTGACCTTAATTTCTCCGTTACCCTAAGGTTCGAGTTTATTAACTCCCACAAAAGGTTTTTCCGCTATAGGCTTTTACAAACCTTCATTTTAAACGTATCATTTAAACAGATTACCATTATTAATCCCTTGGCAGTCTTCCAGTTTGCCAGCACATTCCTGTCCGTCGTTTCGTGATTTGAGTTTTCTGGGCGGATTATTAACGTAGCCCTCGATACGTATAGTCAGCTTATTATTGTCTACAAACCGTTTTCAGGCCTTATTTATTAATTCCTTCGTTATAACGTTAATAAGATTATCCTTGCTATCGATTCACCGGAATAAAAGGAATTTTCAACTACCTGGTGATAAAATTAAAGGTTATCCATAGTGCTATACCTATATTAAAGCTTGCCATTATACCGTAAACCTCTAATATAAACACATTTCGTATTCTTTTTCTATACTTGATGGAGGTCCAGTAAATTAGGCTACTAATAATATTAAACTAGTTTTCTCGTTTGGTTTCGTTCATGGGGGTCATTAAGAAACCGATCTATAAAGATAAATCGATGTTATTTATAAAAGACCTATCCGTAAATATTATTAGCTTAGCCTTTAACAGGTTAATTATAATTATATTGATTTCGCGGTCCAAATTTCGCATTTTCAATTCGAACTACTCATTCAACCGTTCAAAGTTCTCATCCATTAGTTCTTGTACTTAAGTTATAATAAAAAGGTCGTAAAAGTCTTTCAGTTAACATAAGGTAGCAATATAACTACCTCTAACACGCTATTCCAAGTACCGTTAAGCCCTAACTTCGTCAATCTTGTTAATTATAGCCAAAACAACACCCTAGCTCTTTTGGCGAAAGATAAAACCGGCATTAGCACTGAGTATACAGATTAACGATTTATTAAAGTTAAGTTAAATACCCTTCGTTGACGTTGTTACCAACTTGTAATTTTAGAAGTTAAAGTTTTTAATTGATTTTTATTCCAATACAATAAAGCCAGCTGTTTCGACGAAAAGTATATCGTTAATTTATATACTCTCTACGCCGAAATTCTTCTTTTAAGTTACTAGTAAATACAGGTTATCTATTAAAACATTTATCGTTAACCGTAACTCAAAGTACGATTAGTAGGCGCAAAACTAATAGACACCTACATTAACTAATCCGTATAGTAGCTTAATATAACGTAGTACCGCATTGAAGGAGTAGATAATACGGAGTTCTTATAGAAGTTTTAATAGTATAATGTGTCGTAAATCCATTATTCACTAAGTATAGGCTTACGTTATATTACGGCTATTAAACGTAAACTTACCTTTAGTTTGAACTAATAAACTTGTTATTAAAGCGACTACTAAACGCTAACCAATTTTCTTAATCGTTAGCGACTATATAAGAATTCATTTTTCACATTTATCACTGTATCCTTAAGCAATTAAACGTAATTTTTCGTACAACTGCCCCGTGGTTTTGCTTTTAACCTCATGAATAATCTTTAACTTCAAAATTATAATATTAAGGGTTTAAAAGTTAAAACGGGTTTTGGCACAAATTATACAACCCCTCGAGTTAACAATCCGTTAATCCAAACCTTATCACTTCACTTAAAAGGTATACCAGAGGTTTTGATAATCACATATACCCGAAACTTTAGTATCAAGTTTTCGTTATCTTTTTTTTTCTCTACTTACCCAAGTAATATGATATATACGGCCCGATATATATTCCTATTTTTCAATGTTCTTCTTATTTCAATGTTGTCCACGCCGGCAGTGTTTCACCGGCTTATTGATGACAGGTAATAAAGATTCGTATTAACTCGATGGCTTAATTCAAAGGGCTCAAAGGTCGTCATCTTTAGTAGCTCTAATATAAGGCTTAACTTAAGTAATTTGGAAAGGTATAAGGAGGTTAAATGTTTCGATAACTATTTCAGAGTTTACGATACTTAATATCTTATACGAGATCTTTTATTTACCCGGATTCCGCCACACGAGGACTTTAATTTAAAGAGATAAACCAAGTACGTTGATTATTCAGGGGCCGTCTTTGATATTAAAGGCGCCGTTAATCTGACGACATATCGATTCTCTTCTCAATTCCTTAAATCTTTATTATATACCGTAGCGTATTCCTAAATACTTACCGAAAGCGGAGATTTACTCGTTAGACGTGGATACACTCTAAAGACTAGGAGTATTGGCACCAAGTTGTCAGGGCTTAAAATATAGTTTAGGCCTTTCACTGCTTTTTGTAAACATACCTTTGGATCCGTAAAACTTCCAATTTCCAACGTAAGGATATTATACATTTAGCGAAGTAGAGCGTTTACCCTTTAAACCTTTTCAATACTTTAGTAAGCTTTTACAGGTACCTATTTGTATTACATACCTATTATCTTAATATCTTCCTAAAACTTCATCGCGGCAAAGTTTGTACCCGAAATATGGACGATAATAATAGGTAAGCCCAGGTATATATCATTCATAGTATCGTTAACTTTTTTCACGTATCTTTTACCGAAAGGGACTTTAAAAACTTAACCCTGTAAAGAAAGTTTATGAAATTAATAACGTAAAGGATAGGATTATTATTTAAGTAAAACATATAAACAAAAATCTTGCAATTAAAATCCTCATAGTTTTTTAACGTGAATTTAATTTCCGGGGGACTTAAATATATGTTTAACAGTAATAGTAAAGGTTTTTAATGGATTTTAGGGCAAAGTATTCAATATCGTTATATCTTACGGACTTCAGGACTTTGTATAAATTATTAACGGCTAGATAGTCAAAATAACGGTATAGATAACGTATCTCTAGCTTTATCAGGTTCAATATTACTAATTTTGGTACTTAAGGATAAAACCATAAATAACCTTATTTAAAAACAAATGGAAACCTTTAACCCTTTTTAACCAGTTCATTTATATTAACGTTAAAGTTAACGCCGAAGGTTTTTATATCCTTGAGGTAAAATAAAAAAGAGGTAAAAAACTTGGGGATATAAAATATAATTACGATTATAATAGTCTAAACCACCGTTATCCATAATAAACATAGTTATAAGCTTAAGCCAAAGCCAACTTTAACCTTGCTAATATTGTAACGATTAATCTTAATATTTATAATGCTTTCCCTTTGTAGTGACATATACTGCGAATAGCCTCCTATTAAGTACCTTACTACCAATATATTTAACATAATACCTTAAAACGTATAGTTCGCATAACTATCGCGAAGTTTAAAGGGGTATAAAAGGTTAGGGGCTTAATTAGGACAAAGGTAAGGGTTTTTACCACCTAGATGGTATAGGAAGGCGTAGTTGACTAGTTACTAAACCGTATTTAAAGTAGTATATTTATATCATTCAATTTGCTGAAAGGTGTTAATGACTTTGATTAGCTCGTTGTTTTTAAAGTTTACAATTTAATCCAAGTCATTATATTTAAAAGAAATGGGGTAGTAGGCGTGATAAACTACCTTTTTATTATTACGCTCGACAAAGAGGTATCGAGTTAACTAGTAGCTAGACTTACTATAAATCCAACATCTTTTGATAATATCACGACGATAATATTGGCGGTTAATAGTTCCGCTTAAAATTTGGCCTTATTGGCGCCAAGGTGGTTATTATCTTTAGTCTAAGACTGAAATCTATAAATCAAATATTAGGCGTTATAAGCGCACGTACTTGCGGTCGACTAAGTTAATTACTGTAAGATTTTCTTTGTTTATGTTAATAGTATTATTTACTTAGAAATATATAACAAACGAGTTTGGTATACGCGTTATTACTATGGTAAGCGAGGAACGTAACTGGCTAAGAAGGCCTTCGCAAATAGAATTTAGGCGTTGTAAATCGTATTTAAACTCGTTAACGCTTGTAACTATTACCTATAACTATTCGCGAAGTGTAGTTTCGATAATGTAGGCTTTACCTATTGCTTCCTAACATAATATCAACTTATTAAAAATATAATTAAAAACATCCATTAACGTTTCCTCTTCTTTTTTTTCTCTATATTATCGTAATCCAGCGCATTAAGGACTAATTTATATAATATTAAGTGAGGAAAACTTCGTATTCGAAGTAACCCTTTATGACATTGTAGATTTCGTGAAACGTAGTAACTTTAGTAAGAAAGGTTAGGTAATAGTTCCTAACTTGCTTTGTAAGGATTCTGGGAAATAGTAAGTAAAACCTAAAAGAGGGAATCTTTATCCATTTAAAGATGTTTAAAAAGAGCATTATCTTTGAGTCGAAAAGGTTATAGGGCTTTTCTTCATACGTTTTTACGTCGTTACAGATTTTGGTGAAAACCTTATAAAGTTTATAGTCAATATTAACTATTTTAATAGATCTTAGGAGAAGGTCGCGGTAGTTATCATATCCTTAAGTGGTGTTTCCTAGAAATTTAGGCCTTAGAGTTTCTAAAGTATAGTATTAAAGGTAATTAACAGTCGCCTAACCTGAGGGGTAAAGTCTTATAATAGGGCCTATAATAAACTCTCGCGTATAAGTGAATGTGAATGAAAAAGGGTCTCAAAAGGTTTGTCAACTAAATTGTTAAAGGGCATTGGATACTTAAAGGTTCTAAGAAACTTGACGATTTTATTCAATCAACTAGTATAAAGCGTTAGCTTAAATACCTCTGGCTGCATTGGTGGTCGTTACTTTACGTGTCTTACCACCATTTAGGGCGTACTCCGCGTTATCAAAAAGAAGTGCTAAGCCACCAAACAGGCTAATATACTTATCGTTTGCGCGTAAAAATTACTAGTTTAAGTAAAGGCAAAGTAGAAGTCCTTTGAATTACGTATAAGGGCAGTGAAGTTCGTTAGTATTCTTTTCCTCAAGGTATGGGTCTTAAGGGCGTTCCTAAAGCTGTGCTAGGTCAAAGAGTTCTTATACCAACGTTATATTACTCTTTAATGATAAATAAACTCCTTTCTAATTCATATTTATCTTAATACTTAACTTAATACCTTTTTAAATTAAAGTTTATATATTAATGATGCAGTCGTTAAAAATATTACGTTAATTACTAAAGGTGTAATCAAAGTTGTTAGTATTACTATACTTAACAATATAATATCCGACGAAGTTGGTAAAGTATTTTTCCGTCGATTCTTTGTTAACATTTAATCCCCAGAGGTTTTTGTCGTATAACTTCGTAGAAAGGGTTCCTAAGGCGTTAATCCCTTTCTAAATATCTTAAGTGAGTGTTATCTTAATATTCAGGGCGATGTAAGACTTGGTGAAGCAAATATGGCAAGGAACTTGGTAATCTTTGGGCGTAGGAACTTGGTAATTTAGCGTAAGGTCACGCGACGTAGCTTTTTCAGCGCGACTTAGCGTTTTTGTTTAGGATAGTACACTTGACAATTGGCGTAGCATGGGGAGTAAAAATAGTGAAGTAGGGTAAAGGTCTGCTGTAAAGGTTAAAGTTGAAGGTCATTGGTGGTGGTCAAGGTCAAAGGTTGTTTGTTATAGTTATTTGACGTAAGGACTTAGTTGTTTTTTCTACAATAGTAGCTCCCGTAATATTATTGACTTAGCCGTTTTCCAATTTTCTGAACTTTAGAACTTCTAACAGTTAATCTTAACGTCTTTAAGACAGGTTAATGAAGATTTCTTAGTGTTTTTAGTAAAGATGCCGTCGTTACCTTTAATTTCATGTAAAAACCGAAGTAGCTTAAAAGTCTTTTTTATTCTCTGCAATAAAAACCGACGTAGCAGTAGAGGCCTTTTGTAAGAATCTTTGCTCTACCCTAACGTTAACGTAAAGCTTGACAACCGAAAAGTAGCTTTTTTATTTATTTAGCTAATCTGTGTTTAACTCAATAAGCACTAATTAGTATTAGTATGGCTTTAAACGTTGCAACGTTATCAATTAGATTAGTCGGAGTAACAGTAGTATTGCGTAGTCAGATGATGGAGGTATTGTTCTAGGTTTAGCAGACCGCTAGCCGGTCTGCACTGTAATTTGTATGGCCAATTACTTGGCCCGTGCCTTAGAGTGAAGTGCAGCATACTGCACTCGACTTTCACCTAATGCGGTAAGTCTCCACAAAGCAATACACTCAATTTGCAGTACAGTCAACTTTACTGTAAGTAGAGTTGACCTACTGCATTGCATGTAGTACTATTCCAACAAATGTCGTATTATATGTATTATTGATTTCTACGTTGTTGGAAGTGACGTTCCGGGAGTAAAATATTTCCGGTTTTATATAAATTAACTTATTAGGGTGATTTCGGACCCGTTTTAAGCCAACGAATCCGCAACTTTCAACTCTTAATTATCGATATTGTAAACGACGACTGCGAAACGAAATTGAAGTACCACGTCAAAAATGTGTTACTAATTCGAAATAAATCCCAATTAAGCCGTTTTTAGTTTAACGACCTCCAGGAACAATAAGCATTAATTGAATAAGTAGGTTACATACACTTAACTTAAAAGCTGCTTTCGAGCTTTTCAGATACCGTAGCCCTTAAAGTTTTTGAGTTACGTTGTAGATCAATTAATTATAACGATGAATTCTTTCTCGTTTCCCGTAAGAGGATTTTGTCGGTAGGGTCCAAGTACTTGTTCACGTGAAACAAAGCAAGTAGAAGAGTAATTAAAAGATGATTGGTATTGTAGTAAAATAAGTCAAGATGGTTCTGATAAGTTAAGAAGAAGAATCTAGAGGTGTACGTTACAAGTGAGGGTTTATAAGCCCTTGCCCAGAGTGTACCACTCTGGAATACCTGCTTCTAGACCGCTCCATGCATGAGAGTATAATCTGCAGCGTGTCATATTATTATATACTCTGCAAAAGTATAGCCTGTAACATGACACGTGATCGTGTTATGCTACAGGAGTGTACCTTACAGTGTAATATACTACGACCTAAATATACTATCTATGAAGGTATATAACTATATACACACAGGCAATCTTTTATTCTTTATTTATGCGTTCCATATCCAGTAGTCACAGTATAACTTTGGTTCGTATCTGTAATCTAGTAGTAACAATATAAGTGGTGCGGTTCTTATTAGTCGTTTAGTTACGATATTCTTAATTGATAGTGACAGTGGGTGATATTCCGTATCTAGTAGTGACAGTGATGTATACCATCGTTCCAGGCAAAACTTATTTCTTTCCTTCTTTCCTTTTGCTTATAGTAAAGCAGTGATGTCTTACGAATTAGGTTACGTAACCTTCCTCGTAACGTCGATGGTCGTAACAAGTATTAAAAGCATTATACATGTTTTGAATACGTACGTCAAGGCGTTGTATGTGGTTGGAAGTGGTGAAATATAGCTTTAGGTAGCTTGTTTTCGTAGTGACAGGAGCGCCTCTATTTTTTGTGGGGGCCTAGTTTCGTATAAAGCATTTAGCTATTCCTCCTCCTGGAGTATCGGCTCGGATTAGTATGGTGTAGCAGATTTTGCTAAAGCGATCGGCGTAAGTGTTACAATTGTAGCCGATTTTGAAATAAACAAATGGTGTTTTTGTTGTATTCGTGGTAGATCTTGTGATTTGTGGTCGGTTGAAAACTGCATTTGCAGTAGATATTATGATTTATGGTCGGTTGGAAACTGCGTGTGTGGCAGATCTGGCCCTTCATTCTCCTGTAGCCCTTTTTCTTTTCCTATTTATAGCTGTAGCCCAGACTTTGTATCTAGGCCTTCTTTCGCCTCATTTTTTTCCAGCCCTTTTTTCTTTTGCTGCGGTTAAGATTACATGCCTGGACCCTCCTTCTCTTAAGGGTGTGGCCTGGATTTTACATCTAGCCCTTTTTCTTCCTGTATTTCTTTTCCTTTATTTTTCTGAAAGTATGGTTTGGGTTGCGCATATAGGCCTTCCTTTTCCTGTAGCCTCTTTCCTTCTTAAAGTTGCGGCCTAAACTATGTGTCTAGGCCTTCCTTCTTTTCCTTTCGTAGCCCTTCCTCGCCTTAAGGCTATGGCTTGGACTGTACATATAGGCCTTCCTTCTCTAGCAGTTCTTTTCCTCCTTGCAGCCCACATAGTCCTTCCTTTCCTGGAAGCCCTTCTTTTTCTTAGAAATATGGTCGTCTTACACCTCATTCCCACAGTTTCAAGAATAGTTTCTTTTGTTTCGTAAGGTAACACCCCTTCATTAAATCCATAAGGTACAAATCTTTATCCTCCCAGTCTAGCAAGTCGAGAAGTTATGCTGTTTCGAACAGGGTTTCTTTAAGGCGGCTATTCCTACCTCATAGGGTATTAATACCTATTTTTTGTAAACGAATTCGTAAGGATTTGGCAATAGAAAGGTTTACTGTTTTCCATATGTCTAGCATCCAATTCGAAAATATTTTGTGAAAATCATCCAGCATATTAGGTCTTTAGAATTACTTATCCTAGTAGCGAAACATGGTGGCCAAAATGCATGTATTGGCGACATAGGGTTTAAGTTCCTCAATTGGCGAATCGATGGTATTGTCCCAAAGGCACAGGTCGATTTCGTGAATCATAGCCTTTCTAATTCCTACGTGTGCGATCAGAAGGTCGAAGTAAATGTTAGCCTCTTCCGGTGATATTGGTTTTGGAGCTATAGTGGGCGTCTCAAATTAGTAACGTTTAGTAGCGTTACATTAGCTAAGCAGCTACGAAAACTCAAATAAACATAATATACAAGGCAAACGAAACTAAAAATAAGGCGAGCGTAAAAGTAAAGCGAACACGGAAAGGTTTTGCTAGCGTTTAGTAGCGCTACAAGACTAGCTAAGCGGCTAGAAAAACTTAAATAAACTAGAATAAGCAGGGTAAATAGAACTGAAAAATAAGGCGAACGCGAGAAGGATTTGCTAGCGTTTACTAACGTCATATTAGCCAAACGGCTAGGAAAACTCAAATAAACTTAATAGAGTAAAAGAAACTCAAAAACAAGGTGAATGGGGAAAGTTTTTGTTAGCGCTTAGTAGTGTTATATTAGCTAAGCGGCTAGGAGAACTCAAAAAAACTTAAAATAAGAAGGGCAAACGAAACTGAAAAATAAGGCGAACGTGGGTAAGGTAGGTAAGGTAATCTAGGGGTAATGGGTAGGGAAAGAGGAATGTAGGTAGGGTAAAGTGTATGTGTATATAGGGAGGCGTAGTGTGTGATCCGGTGTGCGGAGGTCTGTCCGTATTGGTGTGTCGTAGTAGAACTTGGGAGAAGGATCGGTTGGTCTTTGGGTGTGTAACCGAATTTGGTAGGGCGATCGGGTTATTTGTTTGTATGCAACCGATCGTGGCCTTGCTGGAACGAGTGGTTCGTAAAAATCAGATAGGTCCTAGCGAAGGGTTTCGAAACTTGGTGGTTTTGGTTTGCATGGCCTGGTATCCGGTAGGTCCTAATAAAAGGTTCCCAAACTTGGTGGTTTTAGTAACCTGGTGCATGATAGGATGCTCTCCAAGAAGTGCCCGGGTACGTCAGAGCGCGAAAAAAGGGTTAATGGTGGCGTAACGGAGCTTTTAATAGATAGAACGTCAAATAAGGGTTGATGATATCGTGTTAAAGTTTTCCTTCTTTACGTTACTTAGTTTTTACAGTCTTGATACACGTTGGCGTGTAATTTTTGTAAAACGAAGTGTTAGAGTATAAATAGTTGGGACCACTACACCATCTCACTATAGATATTTAATGTTTGTTTGTCTCTTTTTTCTTTGGATGTCTGTAGTCAACCGAGTCAGCTACTGATCAGTGTTGGTAGGATTTAAGTACTTATTCACGTAAAATAAAGCAAGTAAAAGAGTAATCAAAAGATGATTGGTATTGTAGTAAAGTAAATCAAGATGGTTCTAATAAGTTAAGAAGAAGCATCCAGAGGTATAAGTTATAATTAAGGGCTTATAAGCCCTCGCCCAGAACGTACCACTCTGGAATACCTGTTTCTAGACCGTTCCACGCATGAGAGTATAATCCGCAGCGTGTCACGTTATCATATACTCTGCAAGAGTACAGTCTGAATTATGACACGTGATCGTATCATGCTACAGGAGTGTAACTTATAGCATGATCTACTACCATCTAAATATACTATCTATGAAGGTATATAAATATATTCACAGATTTAAAATATTATATTTTATGTCATTAATCGGCGTAACAACCTGTATATTACGGGTATTAAATTTTAATTCGATATATATTAACTATACTACCTACATTAGTTAAATATATTATCGTATTTATTGTTTTCCAAACCCTTACCTAATACAAGTTTATCTATTTCGAACAATGTGATTAATTTTATTTCGATAAGTCATAATTTAATATCAATTTGCTTCGAAATTTCGACTCATTGTTTCGTCGTCTTTAATTACGTTTCGTTCCAATTCATTAGCCGCGATACCCACGTTTATTATTCTTGGACCTACTTATTTAAAAAATTATGTTCGTTATTTAACAGTCATATGGCCCAGAGTCCATTAGAACAGATACATATAACAAACATCGAACCTGATTTATTACGCGTATCGATATTTTTTTTTACATCATTTGACGAATTTTTATTACCTTTTTAGCGGCGATATCCTACGCTTATACGCTATTGAACCGTGTGTTAACACATTGGGAGCGATGTAGGAAAGAATAAATTACTCTGGTCTTCAGTATCGAAGGCTAAATAAGCTTCATAAACGCTTCTATAGCTTTGTTTATATCGAAGTTTAAGTTTAGCCAAATATATACATAACTCAAGTAACAACCCGTCGTGATAAAAATATAAACGGTAATAAACATCAGTATTCGACCGTTCGTTAATAGTTTTCTAACGATTACAAACCTTTAATCTATCGCTAGTATTTTAACAAAACTTTCTAAATTCGTAGGTTGTCTTGCAAAAATATTCAAAACATATTTAGTTATGGGTACCATCTGGGTATATGTCGATATCATGAATGTAAGGAAACTATATATTTGTTAACGAGGATTCAATATCTTCAAAGCATATCTACTCATGTTTAGAATCGATATAACTACTGCAGCAATTAGGTGTAAATTTATTTCGATAACCGTCATCGATAACAAAAAAAATCTTATTTTGGTAAAGAGAAAGGAGTGTAAAAGCACTGCTTATAAATATAATAACGGTATTATTTGTATAGGAGGGCAATTAGACAAGGGAAGTTTTTCTATTTTTAAAAGGGCGGGTTATGAGACTATTTATCAGGAGATTAACAACTGCGCCTTTTATACGGTACCAAACCGTTTGATGATTGTAACCTTTTATACAATGTTCCAACGTTCCAAGCCATTCCGAAGCGGTTATTTCGCACTTAACAAACCTCTTAATTCGCTAACACCTTTTACCACATTTTATATCATTCCGTAAAAGAGGGAAGGAGGGGGTACACTGTGAAGTAATATCATAGGCTAATACCTAGGCTAATAGTTACCAGGGATGTAGCCCTAATAGTTGCTATTTATAATCCTACGTTATTTTAAAGCCTCTTGAATGCCGCATAGGGGCAGGCCTTTATCTATCACGTAGCTAGGTCACTCCTTTTTTACAGCTTTTTTACAGCTCCCTAACAGGAGGTTTTCTTTTATTCTTCATCGAGTATTCTAGACAGTATTTGATCACCATGAGTGAGAGCTCCAGCTTCAGCTCTATTACATAACATTAGTAGCGTATATATTTGTAACCAAAAACTTAAGCGCAGAAATAAAGAAAGTTTGTATCTGGAATTGTAGGATTTTGGTATTGTGATTGACGTAGAATTTTAATGAAAAATCCATTAGGATGGATAGAGTTATACTAATAGAAATTATAGGTAATTTTTATGTTACTGTTCATTCGGTAATAATTACATTAATGCGTACGCGCAAAACAATAAGTCGCCAATATTGTAATAGTGGTTAATTGTATTATAGTGAAGTAAATATACAAATTGCAACTAAATAGTATGAACTACAAGTCAAGTATAGTGGAGTATTTAATTCAGTACAAGGAATGTGCCAAACAGTCGCCAAAAAAACTATTGTAAAAGTTAACTAGCGGTCTTCTAAACTCAAAAGTAATACATGACCACTTTCAACACCATAGACTAGTTACTTCAACCAAAAATTCAAATCAACTACATTGCAACAATAAATGGCTATTAAAACTAGTAAATATATAAACTAGTCTAAGAAAACAAAATCCGAATGAAACACTGAATGTTGAAACTAAAGTTAAAGTTGAAAACAAAGTTGAAGTTAAGGTACATCACAAGTTTGAAAAGAAAGACAAGGTTAAAATAAAAGTTGATATAGAAGTTCAAGATAAATATTGATAAAACACATTGAATACAGTAAAGTGAAATATAACCATGAAATAATAAAATATAAAAAAGAGGTATTAGAACAGGAGTTAATTGCAGCACAATCGAGTTAACTATACTGTCTGATGAAATAGTAGTAATTGCAGTGCAGTAAGTCAACTTTACTTATAGTAAAGTTGACTATACTAACTGCAAATTGAGTCAATTGTTTTTTGTGGGCTTACTGTATTAGATGCAAGTCAAGTACAGTATGCGTCCACTTCATACTAGAGTATAGGCCAAGCAATTGTCCATACAAATTACTATGCAAATCGACTAGTGGTCTGCCAAACCTATAATAATACATCTATCACTTAATTACGTAATACTAATATTATTTCGACTAATCTAATCGACAACTTTGCAAAGTTTAGATCCCTACCAACACAAATCAGTAATTAATAAGTTAAGAATAAATAAGTTAAGTAAAAGAAAAAGCTACTTTCCGGTTATGCTTTATAACAGACGAAGGTAGAGGAAATATTCTTACGAAAAGTCTTTACGAACTGCATCGGTTATCACAACAGTAAGTAGAAGAGACTTCTAGGTTGCGTCTGTTTTCATGGAAACTTAAAGGTAGTGATAGTATCATTATTAAAAACACCAAAACATTATCAGCAAATCCTTTATTTTAAAAAAGAGTTAAGATTCACCGCCAAAAGTCTTAAACGAAAAGTTGGTAAACAGCTAAGTTGGTACTAATACGGGTGCTACTACTGTTAAAACGATGAAGTTCTTTGCCAAATAACTACAATAAATAACCTTAAACTTAACCCTCTATACAATTCTTGTCTTTAAAACCAAACTTTGCCCCTACTTTACTCTTTTTCCCTCTCCACGCCAATCTAATCGTTGAGATCGTTGCTTTAAGCTAAAACACCAAATCGCGCCAAGAAAGCAATGTTACGCAACTTCACGCTAAATGGTCAAGTCTCCACACCTCGAAACACCAAATCCTACACCTACCTAAATGTGAAGATGGCTACCGCAAATGTTAACTTTGAAACAATTACCGAATCCATCTAAATTAAGGTCATTGAAGCCCTCAAAACTATTTTCTCTAATTATTACGATGAAAAAAATATAAATTAAGGATATCGGTAAATTTTAGACTAAGGTTTACCTAACCAAACACGTTGGTTAATACATTTTTGACGCTGGCCTCGACTAAGACTACTGCTGTGGCGCTCGCTCCTTCCAATATTTTTGTAAGTCTTTAAACATTAGATACTTGACAAACGAATGATAATTCAACGCACGGTTAAAATGAAACTAAAAAAAGAAGTTACTCGCTATAGTATTTACATTCTAGAAAAAAATATTTCAAAATTAGCTACACCCATTTTTAAATTAGGCTAACTTAAAGAACACCCTTAAAATACCAATCATTAAACACTTCAAGAGAAAGAGAAAAAAGTTAACAACCCCTAACGCTCTTATATGCATTCTAAGAGATATAGCCTTAACTTTTAGATAAATTGAACATCTTTATGAGTGAATGATAAAAAGCCTATTAATATACTCGGTAACCTAATACCTCTACGTAACAACATGAAATACGCCCATAGTGGTATCAAAAAACATAAAGCAACGACCACCAACGTATCAAAAAGTATTGACTTCAACGATATACAGTTAATTAAACAAAATAGTTAAGTCCCTTAAAAACCCTTCTATGGTTAAGTTCCCCTTATCCCTTAAAAATTTACTCAGAATTGTCAAGTTCCTTAAAGTAAAGCTTCTAACGGCAGGTACGATTACATGTACGAACCTGCTATAGGTTTTATTATAAGAATTTACCCATTGGGTTGGGAAATTGGAAATTACCCTTAACATCGCGACTTGAAGTCTTTAAAACTTAAAATGTGAAGAAATACCAATGAAGAATAAGACGATTATCGCAATGTTCCTCCTAAGCCTGTTGAAATATTGAATATTAATTACAAGCTCCTCATAGATTACGCCAAAATTTGAAATAAACCAAATAAGTATAGCGGAAAGCCCTGAAATCTTTTTGACACGAAGATAATATTATTTTCAATCATTTGCAAGTGAATAAAGGTTGTTTTTCTATTTTTTACTTACTATTCCCCGGGATTTTGATAAGACACACCAAAAAATATTACTTAACTTTCCTTACACGGGTAATGATATTTCGAAATGTTAACAATTGTATGAAGAATAATTATGAATACCATATCTACCTTACTTAATATTATAGGAATTGGGTTACTACTAAGTAAATGATGATAATAATAATAAAAAAAGAAGTTAATATCGATAAATGTTTTAAATTAAATACTTAACAGATTGATAATGTTGTAGTAGGAAATAAGAAAGGACTATAATGGTAAGGATACACTTCGATATCAGGTACGAATAGTTGTTACGGGCGTTAACAAGTTTAAAAACGCCTTATAACTCCTAAATACCACTTGTAAAGGTTGTTTCAGCAAATTAAGGTCCTTGTTAACGGCTTTAATGGAAAATACTGCAAATTAGCTTGATATATACTTTTAAGTTAATGATTTCAGCGATATAAATCAAAAACCACGTTATAGTATACTATGTAGATCGCAAATATGGACGACTCTAACGTTTAAAATTTGGTTCAATACCTTTGGATTAGAATTAATAACACCACTTAAGTAAACAAAGATAAAACTCAAATAGACCTATTAACCGTAAACACTATCGTCGTAATAGTGGTAATAGGTGTTCAACTTAAAAAAATGTCGATTAATGATCTACACGTTATCCTCTAGCCAAATGCCACAAATAATAGCCGATATATTACAACTAGTACCCCAAAACATTTAAACAAAATTGATTTCAAAGTATAATAAATTTGGAAGTAAAAAATGACTTTAATGAAAACAATACGCTTAAACAAGTCATGTAGCATAATAATATTACTCTTAACGCAGATTTATAATTAGCCAACTACGCCTTCCCATATCGATTAAGTATCGAAGTCCTTTACCCTTACCATGAATAAGCTCTTAACCCCTTATATACCTTTAATTTTCACGATCTTTACGTGGACTAAACGTTTTAAAGTATTATGTTGGACACAAGAGTAGCAATATACTTAATAAGAAGCTATTCGTAATATGTAACATTTCGAAGTGTAAACACTACTACTACCGAAATTAATCTTTCAGATGCTAGTAAAACCAAAGTTGACTTCGGCATAGGTGAAAAACTATCGTTATTAAGGATAATGATAATTTAAACTATTATTATGTTAATTAAGTTTCACTTTTTAACTCCCTTATTCCATCCCCTCTTTTACTTCAAGAACATAAAGACCCTTAACGTTTACTTTAACGTGAAAACTGATAAGGTAATTAAGACGGCTGAAGGTTTCCCTTCGCCTTTAAGTGGTGGTATTTGAAATTTTATCTTTAAAGTTTAAAGGTGATGGTATTAAACCTAATGGAGTTAAAGATACATTAACTATACCAACGCTTTAATCTCCTAACTGTTAAAACGCTAGGCAAGATCTTGAAGTTTGTAGGGTATAAAGATGTGGAATAATTTAATTCAAAGGAAATTCAAAACTTTGTTGTTATCGCTGAAGATATACTCATACCCCCCAAAGATTTAAATTAACACTAAGACCGACAATGAATTAATTTATAAGATATTTATTAACGTGTTTAACTTGGATAAGACGCCTTTTATTTACGTTATTCACTCCGTAAACTTTTCTATATAATCAAATTTTTAAAGTCCCTAATGGTAAAGGATACGTATGAAACATTAAGGATGTTATAAATTAACATATAATTAGGCCCAAGTGAAGTTGTCGTCTATAATATCGGTATTAATTTTATGGCGGCTGAGTTTTAAATACATACCAAGATAATAGGAATTTAATGCAAATAAGTGTTTATAAAGTTAAACTAAAGCATTGAAAATATCAAAAAGGTACACGCGTTACTTCGCCAAACATACAATATTCCTACGTTGAAGATTAAAAGTTTTACGGACTAAGAGGTGCGGCTTAAAATAGTAGTAAAGAGCCTAAGTGATAATATGGGTTCTGACGGCTTGGTGCCAACGTTACTAGTCTTTAAAGCATACCTATATTTAACGAGTAAATCTCTATTATTAACAAATACTTTAAAACCCTTATAACTTATGATAAGGTATTAAAGGAACGACGAATGAAATTGGTACGGCTTTAAGTTAATAATTCCCTTAATACCAGAAATAGATTAACGATAATTGATGTACTTACACTTCTGTTGCAGAGTGAAGTCCTCGTATTGCGGAATCCAGACAAATAAGATAGCTTATATAAGACCGAAAATTGTTCTACCTCCGATATAGTAATTAACACTACTAAAGGCTCCGCAACGTTTCGCATTACCCAAATCAAACCCTATATTAGCGAGACGAATAATGAAGACCTCTGAACCAAACAAATAAGTTAACACGACCCTGCTCCACCGGTTATCAATAAGTTCATGAGAAGTCGCTAGCTCGAATGATTATACAAGAGTAGAAACTCGAAAGAGGAGGAATATACATTAGATTGTATTTATAATATTAATTGGGTAAGCAAAAAAAAAAAATGATAAAGATTTGACGTTGAAGCTTCAAGTATAAGACGTTATTAAAACCTTTGGCAAACCCTTTAAAGAAAGTAATAAAGTCGATATTAACGGCCTTATAACTTGAAAACTTGTATAATTCATGCTTAAAACTAGCTTCAAACTTTAAGACCTGCATATTACGATTATTAGGCCTAGGACTTTTTACGAGGTTAAAGGTAAAACTATAAGGTGATTATACAAAAAACTACGCCTAATTTCTGAAAGAAACAATAACAAAGGTAAAGACTGAATTTTTACATAGTTACTAATGATTTAAAATTTTGGCCAACAATAAATAGTAGTTTCAACGGCAGGTTTATTAACCAAGACCAAAGGTCAATTTACATTTCATAGCCGAAATATAACGTAAATTGATAAGTAATTAGCGATCAATTTATAGGGGATTATTTTGTTAGAGTTATTATAGGATTTACGTGCTGCGTATACTCTGGAAATAGTAATACGATATATCAAGTTATTGTATAGATTAGCTGAAATAAACCTTTATTAGTTTTTAACTTATTAGTCTTATTGTAAATTATGGATATGCATAATGTTTTTAATATACGACCCGTGGTTACTAGGAACGTGAAAGAAAGACTGTGGCTTAATATGAATATAAATTAACGGTACCCTTTTTATCGGAGTTACGCATTTTTTAATATAGGAATAACAGACGATTAAAAACTTTAAGTTTTGGAATCTTAAACCGGTTACAACTTTAGCAAACGATGACTAATATAACTATATCAGATCGTTAATTTATATGTTTGGTGTCAATACTAGCCTCAGTTTTTGTTCACAGGGTTAGGGCTCTAACTTAATCATAATTGATTAGATAAAGGTAGTGAAGGTTAAGCTTCATCTAAAATAATGCAGTCGTGATAGCTATATCACCACCTTATATCAACCTGAAACCTTTGTTGACGTATTGATTACAGTAAAAGTATAGAACCTAATACATAAAATCTTTAACTGGTTAAATAAAACGTTCGAATAGCGAATACGAAACCTAGACCGAGGAATTAATATGAATTAGTTAACTTATCGAAATCTAACTTAATAATCTTTACGGACAGTTTTTTTTTTTTACAAACATTACTGATTTCTTTACCAATTGACTTTTTAATAACCCTCGTAAACGAAAAAAAAAGCGAAAACCCTAGTTTAATATCACTGGAAACATAATCCTCGAAATGTTTGTTCAATATAAAAGAATATACGAAATATATTAACTGTGAAGGTTTACGGTATAATACCTTGCTTTAATATAAGAAAGATATTATGGAAAACCATTAAATTTGTTAATAGCTAACTAAAGATTCCGTTCATTTCGGTGGTAATTTGTACTCATTGGAAAGGCCTGTTCAAATACCTTTTGAGGTTTGGAACCATTAGTAAAAATTGCCTTAAAATCGATTTAATAACATTTTGTAAAGCTTAAGAAGGCAGAGAAATTAAGGAGTTTCGTGAAATCGATGGAAAAGATAATCCTACTGATGTTATAACGAAGACATCGTTGAATAAAATCTTTAAGAGGTTTGTGAATAGTAATAGGCTAATTATACGTATCGGGGGCTATGTTAATAGGCTACCTGGAAAGGCTAGCTCACGTGTTAGCGGACAACAATATACTGGTACACTGGAAAATGGCTAGTGGAATAGTGATGATAACTTGTTTAAGTAGAACAGTCGAATTGAAGGCAGCAGTAAGTTAATTAACTTATATAAGTTAAGTAAAATTAAAAGAAAACTTAACCTACGTGATTTAAAATGGCTAGTAGTAATGGAGAAAGTAGTAGTAGAGGAGTAGTAGTAGTAATAGTAGCCCACTTCACTCAAATATATTAACTAAAGTAGAAGATGGCTAAACTTACATGAGTTAAGTAGGTTAAAAGTGATGTTGGACCAATACATATAAGTTTGTGGTAGAAGAGTTGCATATAGGAGTTGGTAAATTCGAGATTTGGAGCCGTGTGTTATTCAAAAGTAATTAGGGTTAATATGGATGCAAAAGTCAACTTGAATTGATAAGGGTCTTGCCAGTTGATCAAGGCGTAATTTATTAACAACCGGAAATGTTTGGTCGACTATACTGGCATGCGCGTACAAAATAAAAAGCTGCCAGTATTGCAATATTAGTATTGCAATATTAGTAATTTCAGTGCAATAGGTCAACTTTACTTACAGTAAATTTGACTTTATGAACTGAAAATTGAGTGTATTATTTTGTGTGGGCCTAGTGCATTGGCTGCAAGTTAAATACAGTATGCGCTAACTTTACAATGGGTATGGGCCAAACAATTGGCCATAAAAATTAGTGTGTAGACCAGCTAGCGATCTGCCAAACCTAGAACAATACATCTAAAATTTGACCATACAATACTGATGTTACTTCGACCAATCGAATCGATAACATTGCAATATCTAAAAACCTACCAACACTGATAATGAATTGATTGTACTGACTGAAAGTTGACTATATTGTTTATGGGTTGACTTTTAGTTAATTATAGTAAGTGCCCACTTCAGACTAGGGTACGGGCTAAGCAATTAGACATAAAAATTGGTTAGCAGACCGGCTAGAGGTCTGCTAGACTTAGACGAAACACATATACTACTTGACCATGAAATATTACTGTTACTTCAACAAAAATTCGAATCCTCAATCATTGTAAAGTTTAAAGACCTATTAACACTTATTAGTGCTTATTATATTGAGCACTAGAGAGTTTGGTAGAAGAAAAAACTCCTTTACGGTTATGTTTTGTAAAATACCAAGGTGGAAGAAAAATTCTTGTAAAAAGTCTTTACGAATTGCGCTAGTCTTCAACAACTGTAAGTAGATAAAACTTTTGTATCACGTCAGTTCATAAAGGAAGTTTAGAGGTAGCGATGGTATCACTGTTGAAAACACCAGGAAATCTTCATCGAACCCTTTTTCACGACAAACTTTGAGATTGACCGTTAAAAGTATTGAGTTGTTAAAAAAAAGATCACCAAGTTCCAAATTTCTTTACAGTTGGAAAACGACTAATTCTCTACTACTATAATTATAAATCGCCGAGTTTAAGACCCTTAAAACAATAAATACCGACTTGAGTAATAAAAAGCCTTTAATTTGTCCCTTTATATTAACTTTTTGCTTTTATAATACACTTTCCTCCCTTCATACTGTAAATTCTTCAATCGGATACGATAGAAAATACATCATGATAGTTACGCCCATCGAAATAACAAGATTTCCGAACCACGATAAACAAGCCACATTACGGGATTCCGAGCCTAAATCGGTAAGTCCACACACCCTCAGATCGCTAAGTTCCGTTGCCTAAATTGCCAAGTCTTCTCATTCGAAACATCAAGTTCCACTTGAACTAGTGTTAACTTATTAGTTCAAACGTTGAGATGATATTGAATCAGAACCACATCAATGAAATTGAGGACTTGAGACTTGTTTTTTTCAAGTATTATAACGAAAATCTCTAAAGAAAAAACGTTGTCAAATCCTCAATTGAAAAGAACTTAATCTATTTCATTAGCTTTTATATTCTCGACTA
The DNA here is from genome assembly GCA_038502455.1 of Anisogramma anomala. Lineage (NCBI taxonomy): Eukaryota > Fungi > Ascomycota > Sordariomycetes > Diaporthales > Gnomoniaceae > Anisogramma > Anisogramma anomala. The sequence goes on along the minus strand of JASMMZ010000002.1, from coordinate 3,347,326 downwards.
AAACGGCTGTGAAGTATTCAACCGCAACATTTACGCCTTCCAACACTTTCTTAAACTCTTTAGAAAATGAATATTTAATATGTAAAAGAAGATTTCAAAAGGTGTGAAATCCAAACTAAAGATAAAGGTTTGTAAGCGGGATATATACATTCCTAACAAGACTTTAACCAAGCTATCACAAAAGGTTTTCAATAATCATAATTTAGAGTCTATATTTAATATCTTCATCCTTAAACACTACCAAAACAAGGAAAAGGTACTTATGACTACTAATGCCTTGAAATACATTTTGAGGTATTACCTCTTAATCTATAATTACATCAAACCGTTGATTCTGGTAATAAATTTTGTACTCCGACGATAAGAAACATATTGATCTGATAGAAAATCGAGTCACTGCTCGCACTAGCGCATAGTAAACTCCTGAAGGAGGTAAAGTTAGCAAGGCAGCGGCTACCAACGCGGCAAATAAAATTAACGTCAGCGCTATTGAAAAATTAATTGAGAAAGATTGCCAAGTTCTTCAAAACTCCCCTTAAGATCGTCAAACGCTTTAAGAATTTGCACAAAATCGTTAAACCTCAAAGCGAAGTTTCTTGCAGTAGGTATGTCTATATACGTTATCCTACCAAAGGTCCTATTAAAGATATACACCTCTTGGACTAAGCTATTGGTAACTATTATTATCATAATAACTCTAAAGATCCAAGACTTAAGTTGGTAAGAAACACATACGACAACTAGAATAACTATGGTAACTTAGCCCACAGGCTAGTTAACATGATTAATATTGATTATAAGCTCCTCATCGACTTTGCCAGGATTTGAAATAAAGTAGAGAATTATACTAGAAAACCTTACAATTTTATTGATACGAAAATGATACTCTTTTTTAACATTTATAAGGAAATGAAAGTTTAATTTTTAGGTTTCCACTTATTGTTCTCAAGAACCCCTACGGGTTATGCCAAATATTATTACCTAATTTTTCTTACTAAGTTCAATAACTTTCCTAAATTTTTAATAAAATCAAAAGTTATTGCAAAAATTACGTTCAATTAACGTAATATCACACGGATTAGATTACGACGATTAAGATTATAGGCATGGTAAAGAAAGAACAAAGTATTCATAGATATTTTAAATTAAATATTCAACAAGTTGGCATTATATTTGTAAGTAATTGGAAATTTATACTTTGACAAGATCATATTTCTGCAGCAGGTACAGGTAGCTGTTACTGGCGTTTACAAGTTTACATACGCTTTATGACGCCAAAATACTACCTATAAAGAATGGTTTAACCAGTTACAGTTTTTGATTACGACTGTGATAGCATGTACGCCAAGTTCGGTTGGAATGTATCTTTAAGTTAATGGGTTTCATGATTTAGATGACGAAGATTTATAATTACGCATTATATTAATCGCAAATACGCAGAGCTACTACATCTAATATTTGGTTTAAAGCCTTTTAACTGTAATTCATATTGGAGATAATAACATGGACAAAACCCAAGTAGATATATTAACCAGAAACCCGAAGACTATCGTCGTAAAAGTAATTAAAGGTGTTGGATTTATAAGAAGTCAAGTTACTAGTCGAATCGCTACCTAGCTATTAAACACCACAAATAGAAGTGGATGTATTATACCAAATTCTCTAATGCTTTCAACAAGGAATAATTGAATCATGTTGTAGGCTTTAAAGGTTCCATGGTTTTAAATGTAAAAGATAACGCATTGAAATTAGGTACGTAATATAAAGATATTTTTTTAAAGCAATCGAGTAACTCACTAACTACGCTTTTCTGTACTGTTTAATAATAGAAAACCTATATATTTACTATGAAAAGCGAGTACCTAATCCTTTACACACCTTCGACATTTGCAATCTTTACACAAACCATACATTTTAAAAAAGCATGTCAAATACGGGGTTACCAAGATGCTGAACAGAAACTTCCTTTCTACCTGTAAGAGGGGATATTTATTTATCCATCTTTAACGGTTAGAGGTAACTGTAATACATGAAACGAAGTTAAAGATATGTTAGTTGTATAGAAGTTTTAATTACGTAGCCGTTGACAAACTATATCAAGTTTTTAAGTCTGAAAAAAAAAATATGTAGAGTACTTTACTTTGGCAACTATAGAAAAACTCTGTTTTCATTGTTGAAAATATGCCTAAACACTCAAAAGGTTTAAGGTTAATTAAAAATTAGATGAGGATTTTAATTTCAATATTTGTATCAACGATTTAACTTGAATAATAAACTTGCTTTTAACTTTATAAACTAAGCAACCACCTTTAATGTGGTCAAATTTTTCAAATAATCATAGTCGAAAAAATATTTGGAAGTTGTTAAAAATATTATGGATCGATACATACCTAAGTCTACTAAATATAATTATCCACATCGCTAGAACTAATTCATTTACGGAAGAGATTAAAACTGATACTAATATAATGAGTATTTAACACAATTGAATATTTGTTAAGTTTAACTAATGTATTAGGAAATCTGTAAGAATATACGTATTACTTCGTAAGGTGTATAATATCCTTACTTTAGGGATTGAAAGCTTTGTACACTAGGAGGTACGTTTTTGAACAGAGGTAAAGGGCCTGGATAATACTGTGGAACTTAACGATATGGTACCAACGTTATAAATCTTTCAATAAAACCTCGTTTGACGAGAAAATATCCAACATTATCAATTGCAAAAGTAAGGGGGACGATATACGATAGAGCCTTGAAAATTACAAAGGGAATCTGCCGAACATCAAGTCAATGATGCCTTTAAAACTAAAAGCTGCCTTATGAAAATCGATGTATTAAATTTGCTATCATGAATTGAAGGGTTCATATAGCTAAATACAAGTGAATAAGATAGTTTATTTAAAATATAAAGTATTGCTATTCAAAAAGTAGTTTTTGAAATTGTAATCGGTCCTATAAAGTTTTTTATAACTGAAGTTTTACTCTATATTGAAGCGATTAACAGTAACGATAACTATGAAAATCTTCAATATAAGTGAATTAAATAACTCAAACAATCTCCCTTCGTAATTAATAAGTCGATAAAATGATATCGATGCAACCAATGGCTAAAAACAATAAAAGGTAAAGATAAGAATAAGTAATGCATATTGGGGCATATAAATACTATTAATTAAATTAACACGAAATGAAAACATAACTAATATCTAACCGTAAACCTTCGTGGATAGAAAATTATCAAAACATTACATAAACCTTTTCAAAGAAGCAATATCATCAAGATTAATAGAGTCCTTATACAAAAAGTTGTAAAATTTATACCGAAACGCGACTTTAACCTTTACAATCCTAACGTCACAAGTTTCAAGTCAAGGATTATTTACAAGACTAAATATAAGACTAGGTAAAATGGAGTTGAAAGTTAAGTGTTATCGCTTCAATATAAGGTAATAAAAGACAAATATGAATTCTTATACAATCGCCAACAATTCCAAAAATCAGCTAACGTTTGGTAGTCGTATTAATAACAAATTTCTTAGCAATGATTGAATAAATATTCATAATTAACAGCTATGATGTTACTTAAACGTATTATATAGTCGGTAAATAACTTATAGATAATCGTCTTATTAAAGATACCACGAAAAATACGTGACAAACACCAATTAAAAACAGTTATAAAATACGTGAAACTATTATATGAATTGGTCAAAGCAAGTGTTTCTTAGTTTTTAATTTCTAAATTGTATTGTAAGGTGAACTTAGGCATTAGATTTCAATTTACGACTCATTACTATGAACTACACGAACTGAAAAATTCGGTAGAGTAGGTATATAAATTGAAGACATCATTCTTTTGTAAATTTTGATTTTTTTTTATATAGGAAGAACGTAGCATGAAGAACTGGAATTTTTTAAATTGATAACCGGTCGCGACTTTAGTGAAATGGAAAATATTGAAAATACAGCGGATTGTTCATGCGCAAATATAGTATTGATGGTGTTATTATCTACCTGAATTTCTGTTAAAAGGGATGAGATGTTCACCTGATCAAAAAAAAAACTAATGTAATAAAGGTTTAAAAGTATATAGAGTAACGTATTTGTAATAGTAATATTGTGACTTTATATCAACCGGAAACATCGTACGATTTATTAAGTTCGGTATAAATACAAAATTTATATTATAAGTATTAAAATCTATTAAATGAAATTGGAGTGTCAAAACGGGAACTTGAACCAAAAAAAAAATCAATATGGTACCTATTAACCTATTGAAAGCAAAGTTAATTTCTTTTCGAACCGCTTTTTTGCGAATGATATTAACATATCGTTGAAAATTAAATATCTTATGATGATTGTCAAGGAGAATCAATCACAGGACGAACAGTTGATAATTATAAGAAACTTAATCTACTAAAGATTTATTAAGTATACAAAGATCACGCGAAACATATTTTCTTCTAAGGTTTACGATATAATGATTAAAGTCAACGTATGCGTAACTATTTGTAAAACACTTAAAATCGATATCAGACGACTTAAATTCCACTTATTCCGTTCATTATATATAACTTTAGATAGTAATAGATATCAATATGGTTAGCAAGCGTGTGAGACCACGATTGCAGAGTGTATAGTAATGTGTAAAGCCCTAGTAACAACGTTAGACAAGTGAATAATAGGGTGTTAAGCCTCAAGGATCATGCTATCGAATTGCATGGTAAAGTGCCACGCTCCAAGTAAAAGCTTATAAGCTTATATTTGAGACATAAACTCTCCAGATTCCTTTTTTTCCCTTTAAAAAATCATCTATATTACTACCATACTTTAAATACTATATTATCTGTTGGAATAGCAGTCAAATGAAGTATAGTCAAGTCAACTTTACTTGCAGTAAAGTTGATTGTACGTACTGCAAATTGACTATAGTTTGTGGTACTGCACTGCAAGTATAGTACAGTAGGTGCCCACTTTAAAGTGGAGCACAAGCCAAATCGTTTGGCCATACAAATTAGTGTGCACACCGGCTCGCGGTCTACCTAACTTAGAACTTACACATCAATCAACAATATTAATGCAACCCTAGTTACTTCGACCACAGTGATTCTAATCGACTACGATGCAATGATAAAGACCTACTAATACTGATTAGTGCTTGTTAGGTTAAGTACAAATTGGCTAGGTAAAAGAAGAAGCTGCTTTCCGGTTGTTACGATTTGTTTGTTTTGGTGAGTGAGAGGAAAGGTTTTTGCGAAGGGCCCCTATACGCTGTGCAGTTGTTTGCGGCAGTAAGTAGGAAAGACTTTTAGACCGTGTAGTTGTTCACAGCAATCTATAAGTAAGCGACGGTATCTCTATTCGAAAACACCAAGAAATCTTTATTAATCCTTTTCAAAGGCGTTTAGATTGACCGCTTAAAAGTCTTAAAGATCACCAAGTCGGCAAATTGGAAAACGTTTAGGTTAGTACTACTGCAGGTGATATTACTGCAGAAAAAAGATCAATCCCTACACCAAACAATAAATAACCTTCGCCCTCTACCACTAATAACGACCTTCGATCTTATACACAAACCTTTGACTATACTTTACTTTTTTTATACCCCACGTCACTTAATCATAAAGCTCGCTGCTTTAATCGAAAACACCAAGTCACGCGGAGAAATCCATGTTCTGCGAATCCACATTAAATCGCCAAGTTTTTACACCCCTAGATCATCAAGTTAACTACCAAGCCTTACATTAGCTAGAATGTTACGATGGCTTTAAAACACGCCGGAATCAATACCGTTAACTATCTCAAACGAAAAAAGGCAATTAAAGAACTCGGCGCCATCTTCGAAAAGTAATACGACAATGAGCTCTGGTTTACCGAAGCCACTGAAAACTTTACTCCAAAGCACCTAAACAACGTAATCGGCCATTTCATTTTCGATACAAATACTACTAGAATAAGCTGTAGACCTATATCTTTCGACGAATTTTAAAAATGGTTTTAATGCTAGAGTTTTGATATATATAAAAAGGTGGAAAAGTAAGTAAAAATAAGACTAAAAATCGAACTGTTTACTCAAAGAGTTGAGATCTACAAAGAGAGGGAAGAAAGGTAATTTAGTTAACCTACTTTACGAATGCGCGACGGATAAAGACCTTTAATAAACCTTAATTAAAGGTAAAGGGATTGCTAGAAATAGTAACCCTTAATGCTCATATATACGTTTATCAAGACCTGCCCAAGACTAAATAAAATTTTCAAACTCTAACAGAATTTTTAACGTGCTAGTATTACCTTATGTAAGGAATTAGTAGACCTATACCTAGTAAGCTCTTAAGTCTACTAGTTAATTAAGCAGGAACCTCGATGGACCCCTTAACACTAAGAGGATTATTACCAATTCCTTCAAAACAGAAACCCTTAAGCCTATTTTCCCCAAGCTTTTCAACAAGTCTTGTTTTAGCAGCTAAATTAAGGTAAATTTAATGACCCAAGCACGTTGGCGGGTCAGGAAACAGGCCAGCATGCAGCTGAGCTACCGAGAGCCTGAAGTCTAATACATCAGGCGGGGAACATCTTTTTGTCAGCACCAGACTAGGCAACCCTCCAGGGTTAGGGTTATCTAGATCACAAGTGCTCACTGAGCCTCAGTGAGTACCGGTGAGCTTCAGTGAGCACCAGTGAGCCTCAGTGATCACCGGTGAGCCTTAGTACTGAAGATGGTATGAAGACCATAGGATATAAGGACACGGTCAGCACCACATAGATAGTATTTACTTCATAGCTCTTCAGTTGTCAATCTAAGTATTCAGTCTACACACCTGAATAGCCTAATGGCTAATGATCATTCTACAACACGAACAAACATCTTCTGATATTGCATCTTTGTTACCTCTGCTACCTTACTGCTAACATAAACCCCCTGACACCTTCTATTTACTCACGGGTATTTAGTGTGATCATTACAGAAAACCCGGCTTTAAACGCGAGCATACTGTGGGAACGACCATTGTCTTTTTTCCTCTAAGTTCAACTAAAGGTAACTATCTTGTCCACCAACACCAATAGCCTTAGTTCTTCCCCCAGTCAAAAGATATGGAAAGTTTTTACGACTAATACATCACCTTTATCCCTCAACGCGTTCCCATAGTAAATACGGATTATACGGAAATTACCACGTTCGTTAAGATTTAGAAAATAAAATAAAAGTATAATGGTAAGCCGTACAATCTTCTTAACGTCAAGTTACGCCTATTTTTCAACATTCACCGCTAAATAAGGGTAAAATCAACAGATTTCCACTCGTTATGTACCAGTATCCTTAATGGTTTAGCCGAAAATTACTACCTCTGGTACTTAACGAATTGTTTGTCCAATTACGAAATTTATAATAGCTCAAAAGGCTATTTCGAATACGATATCAATTTTGCCTAGTACTACATTGACTAGAATATTATCAAGTGGTTTTCTATATTAAATCACATGAAAAAGTAGGAAAGTAAGATGGAATTCCTTGATTAAATGTTTGATATGCTAATTCTTTACCAATAAGTAATAAGGAACGTGAAAGCTGGCGAAGGCACTCTACGCTAGCAGGTCCGGTAAGCTGTTACGGGCCACAAAAAGTTCGAATACGCCCTTTAATGCCTCGATATCACTTGTAAAGAGTTCTTTAGTTCATTACGTTTTTCGTTGGCGACCGTAACTGTTCGAGTTTCCGGCTCGTTTAGTATATACCCTTAAACTTTGAAATTTAGTAACGAGGAAAAAGACCCTTCCTATTCGTATTACATTAATCGATGGTACGGAAAGCCCGACTAGTACAGATAACGGAAGATCCGAGCCTTTACCTACTGAGCAGAGTATACGGCACATTACTTAATAAAAGGTTATTCGTAATACATCGCGTTACAAAGGGATACTGATACTATAACGGAGCTTAACTACGCGGATACTAACAAGGCTAAGGTTAGCTTTAGCCCTGGAAAAAAGCTATCTTCACTAGAATCGACGATGGTGAAAACTGTTATTAGCGTTATTGTTTTTCATATATTAAAACCCCCTACCCACTTCTTTCTTTACATAAAAAACATGAAAAACCCCAGCGTTAACGTTCATGTTTAGACTAACGAACTGATGTAAGTTAAGGCCGGTAAAAGGTTTTTACTTAGCTTTTAATAGGGGTATTTTTTATTTTACCTTTAAAAGCCAGAGATAGTAATATTGAACCTAACGAAGGCGAAATATCGTTAACTACATCGTAAGTTTGACTATCCGGTAACTAATAGGCTTTATAAGGTTTAAAAAAAATAGCCACAAAAATATCCACTTGCTAGCGCTGAAAGTAATCGAAAGGCTTTGCTTTGATTATTAAATATACTCTTAATTCCGCTTAAGGTTTAAGTTTACGTTAAAAGAAAATTAAAACTTTAACCTAAAAGTTTCCATAAACGTATTTTACATGGATAGTAAGCTAATATTACACGTTATAGACTCTATTATAGTTTTCACAGCACCAAATTCCTTAAAACCATTACAGTTAAAGAAACATAGAAAGTATTACGTACTTGGTGGAGTAACAGGTACCTTGGGCTATTAGACGTACTAACTTAAGATACTGGGACCAACTTTATTACGATAAAGTTTTAAGTTAATGTAAAGCCGACAGGAATTTAATGTAAATAAATTTCTATTGAAGTTTACTAAGATATTAGTAAGGTCGAAAAGGTATACGCCCTTTTACCAAAAGCCTACAATATCTTTATACTGAAAATCGAAAGCTTTGCAAGCTAAAAAGTACGGCTTTAAATAGTAGTAAAAGGTTTCAACGATGCTATAGGTCATAACAGACTTTTATCAACTTTATTAGTTTTTAGAGCTTACCAACATATAACAACCAAGTTGTTACCTTCGGAAAATACCCAAAAACGTGTTATAACGTATATTAAAACCTTAAAAAAGAGAAAAAAGAACTAACATGCCGTTTGATCAATAATAATCTTAATACCTAGAATGGAACTTTAATAAAAGACGAATTATTACTCTATTTTTAAAGTAAAATCCTCACGTAACGCGAATCAGGTAAATAAGATGGGCAGTATAAGATCTTAAGTATTACTAACTTGAACATGGTACTTAAAACTTCCAACGGCCCCATAACTTTCCGAGTTACACAAGTTAAACCGTACCGGAAACCCCTCGAGCTCATGAAATTTAATAAAACTCTCAACGTCAACAACCTCCAAGACAAGCGAATTAGCCAATATGAACTTTTGAAACCAATTGTTAACAAGCAAATGGAACGTCGACAGCGTAAACGACAATTTAAGAGAAGGATATGCACTAAAGAGGAGGAAGGCGATAAGAACTATAAGCCCAGAAGGGCATTTATAACGGCGTGAGTATCTTAAAAAGAAAATTCTAACGGAAAAATTACCCTTAAGTTACGTGTTCAAGGAATCATTAACATATCAGGTAAACCCTTGAAGGAAAATAACTAAGTGGAAATCAAAACCTCCTATTACGGGGGGTTGTATAATTTGTGCCGTTAACGCAATTGAAAAGCTAAAAAGTTACTATTTTTAAGTCGAGGTTAAAATACAAAGTTAAGGGCAAGACTACGAACCGGCTGTACGAAAAGTTAAGGCTAATCGCCTAGAAATACGGCGATAAAAATAAGGACTGGATCTTCGCTTAGTCACCTACAATTTAAAAGTTAATTAGAGTTTAATCGTTGCTTTGAGTACTAACTAAACTGCTAACACAAAAGGTTGGTTTACGTTTCATAGCTGGAATATCACGTAAACGTATACGTAATCGACCACCGATCTCTAGCGAATTATATTATTGAAACTGCCAAAAAAAAAGCTAAGAGATCAGTTTTCGGCCGACACGATAATACGTTATATCAAGCCTTTTTACGGATTAGCCGAAGCAATCATTTACTGGTTTCCAATGTACCAGGCGCACTTTTAAAATAGGTTTGGTATAAAAACTTTAACTTTTAACCCGTATTTATTAATTACAAAGGGCAAAGTCTTTAGTATCGTGGGTATGTAAACGAACGATACCCTTTTTCTCTAAGATATTGTATTTATAATAGCGAAATAGGGTACCATCGAAAAGTCACGCCTTTAGAAGTGTAAACCGATTGAAACGTTAGTCGAAGACACATAACTTAGCTTTAATAAATCGTTACTCTGTATTTATAGTATTAAGGCTAAAAACGGCACTTACATAAGCTTACGCTAAAAGGGGTAAGATACAAGCCCAACTATTATCGACAAAACCGAAGGGGAAAGATTATAAAGATATTTGAAATAAAGAGCGCATACAACCTACATCTCCACGTTATATCAACCGAAAATATCATAAAATCCTTTTATTATAATATAGGCATAAAAATTAGAAGAAAAATTATCATAAATTAAATAAGCGAATTTAATAGAAAATAGATAATTTAACACGAGAAATTAATATAGTTTCTGTGGATTTGACGAAAGCGAAGCAAATAAATTTTGTGAACGGATCATTTACTAATAATACTAACCTTATATCGCAAATCGACTTCCTAATAATGCTTGTTAACGAGAATAAGTTTAAAGAGAAATTTACAATTACTGGAAACCTTGTATATTATATATTCGTCAAGTGAAAAAATATTACCTGAAACTTATAGGTTTCGGAAATTTACGGCATAATAGTAGACTTTAATATCGGCATAATAATGAACGGAACATTAAATATTATTATCAAATCGCTAAGTTTATTACCGATACCTGTAATTATATACACTGACTCCCGGAGCCTTTACGAATACCTATTAAAGTTGGGTACAATTAATGAATGTTTTTTAATGATAAACGTAGTAGCTCTAAGAGAGGTATATTAAGTCTGAGAAATCGATAAGTTTCAGTGAATTAAAGGGAAAGATAACCCTGCCAACACCATAACTAAAGCTACCGCTAATGACACAATAGAAAGGTTTGTAGACAGTAATACGTTAACTATACGAATTAAGGGATACGAGGACCGCTCCGCATATGACGTGGAGGAATAGGGTTGTTCCGGGGAACTGGAAGTCCGCTAGGGCAATGGTGACAATAGCATTAGTGGTAATAATAGGAATAGCAGTAGTTAAAACTACTGGTAGAAGGTACGTAATTGGTAATATACTTGATTTGTATAAGTTTGTGGCGAAAGATCTGTATACGGGAATTGAGGAACGAAGGCCTCGAAAGGGTGGAGTAAAAGGGCCATAAGGGGCTGTAATTGAGGTTGATTTCAGTACAGATTGATTGGAATTAACAAGGGTTTGGCTTGTTGTTAGCTTAAAGATTAAGGAGAGATTTCAGAGGTTTCCACTAATTAATAACAAGCCACTCTAGCCTGCAGATACACAATAAAAAGCCGCCAGTGTTAAAATAGCAGTCCTGTGTAGTACAGTTAAGCCATTTTTACTTGTAGTAAAGTTGATTATACGTACTGAAAATTGACTATAGTTTGTAGTACGGCATTGTAAGTGCAGTGCAGTAGGTGCTCACTTCAAAGAGGGGCACAGGCCAAACCGTTTAGATATACAAATTAGTGTGCAGGCCGGCTAGTAGTCTGCCTAACTTAGAACTTACACATCAATCAACAACATCAACGCAACACTAGTTACTTCGACTACAGTGATTCGAATCAATAACTTTGTAACGATAAGAGCCTACCAACATTATATTTGTTATTTGTTAAGGTAAAAGCCTAATGAACACTAATTATTAGTCGCGTTGGTAAATTATAGAAAATATTGAAAAAAGAACCTTAGTCAAATACTTAAAGTTGGATACTGTAACCGTTCTAACTATTCCGTACTTTAATATTAAGATTTACATAAATACACGTGAGTATAGAAATATTATAAAACCTAAATTAGCTTTAAAAAGAACAAGTTTAGTATTATATTATCCATTTGATTAATTTCTTTTAACTACTAAAAGCTCCATTACGCTACCAATAACTCGGTTAATACTCCAAATGTATCCGGACGATTTTCCAAAAACGTCTTATCAAGTATCGGCCACGCAAACTATCAAGTTTCGGAGCCTTCGCTAGGATTTATCCAGCGAAATGCAACTTTTTAACCGCTTACGCACATTTTTAAAACCCTCAAAACAATTTCTAAAACGCACGAAACAATTTTTGAAACGCTTATCATAATACTAAAAACTCTCAAAACAATACCTAACGCTTCTATAAACTATGTAAACAATCACACACAAAGCTCCCCACTCCAACATCCTATTCACGCATAACTTAGTTAAATTAATACCTACGAATTTTCAATTTACGAGTCATTCGGCTAATTGAACTTTAATAAATGTTGATTGCCTAATTTGAAACGCTTTATCATATTTAATTTACCTTTCATTTGCATATTATACACTTACATTTGCTATTCTATTTCAAAACCATTTCAATTTCATCGTTTCAAACGCATCTTAAACCTTATTACTATACTAAATTTGGAATAACACCTCATACACGACGACCTAACCCCCATAAAACAATCAAAAACGACTTCAACTAATGCAAATAAATACATGAACCTCTTCTTTAAATATAGAAAGCATTGAAAAATTATTTGAAAGCTTTTCAATCCGAACCTGTGGGATATCCAAGCTGCGGTAAACAACTTAGACCATTAAACTTCGAATAAGTACATTAAAAACATCATTTTTCGGTAGTAGAAGGAAAAGATTCAAAGGCTTGATATATTCGATAATTTACGAAAGTACATTTCGAATTACACGTTGAAAATATGGCGCAAAACAGACTATTGTATTTCGAAATTGTTAGGAATATAATTACGAAGTAGAACAATTAATACGCCTAGAAGTAATCGAATCGCTAACACATTATTAGTTACTGTTCAAGTAGGTAACATTTCAAATTTACAAAATGAAGAAAGAATAAAGTTAGATGTTATAAAACAATACTAGTTAACATAACGTAAGGAATAATTTATTAAAAACTTTCTGGACAAGCTAATATATAAGAATATTTTACGAACATGAAATGATAAATTCATACAACAGGAAAAGATACCGCAAAAGCCATTCTCTACTCGAGTTTATAAGGAGGAAGAGCCGAAAAAGTAATCCTTAATGAGAATTTAAAAGGAATAAAATCCGTAAAGATCATCCTTCACTCGGGTTCAAAAGAAAAATATGCCATAAACTCTATTTTCTACTTAAATTCAAAACTTAGCCGGTTTGAAAAGAATCTCGAAAAAGGACAACAAAAATAGCTACTAGATAAAGAAGAAATTCGGCGTTCCTAAATGGCATATATAAAGCGACAAGGTTTCTAAAGGGTATATAAGAGACAGCCCTCCGAATCAGGATGAAAGCACACCACACAAGGGGCAAAACACTCCAAAAGGGCATATAAAAGGAAATAGGCGAAACAACCCCTCCGATCACGCCGGAATCACTCCGAACCTAACGAATAGAGAATTCAGCGCCAACGAAAATATCTACTCTCCGAATAAAAAAATAAAACTCCAAACTATACTAAAGCCGCCCCAGGAAATATAGACAACACTTATAGAAAAACATAAAAGACGACAAAAATCTGTACGAGCCTTACAAACCAAAAACTACAGATAATAACCTATACTTCGACTTTTCACCATATTTATTTCCTATTACTAATAACAAAAATGTTGGAATAATAGTAATTGCAGTGCAGTAAGTAAATTTTACTTATAATAAAGATGACTATATTGATTGCAAGTTGAGTGTATTGTTTTGTGGGCCTTTTACATTGATTGCAATTTAAGTACAGCATGCACCCACTTCACACTAGGGCACGAGCCACAAAATTGACCATACAAATTACTGTGCAAACCGGCTAGCAGTCTGCTAAACCTAGAATAATACATTTACTACTTGACTATTGAAATGCTACTGTTACTTTCACCAATTATCGAATCGACAACGTTACAACGTCCAAAGCCCTACCAATACAGATCAGTCTTTATGAGATTAAGTTCCAAAAAGTTAAGTAGAAGAACAAGTTACTTTATGGTTACACTTTACGTCAAACGGCGGCCAGGGTAAAAGAAAGATTTTTACGATGTGCCTCTTTTAGTATTTCGTTAGTTTATAAAGGCAGGAAAACAAAAAAGGCTTTTGGGTTTCGTTGGTATAGAATGAAAATCGAGAAGTAAAAGATGGTATCGTTAATCAAAAAATACCAAGAAATCTTCACGGATTCTACTTGAAAAAAGCGTTGAGATTCACCGCTCAAAGTCTTCAGGACCATTAAGTTAAAAAACGGCTAAGTACTATTACAGGTACAACTACCACAAAAACGACCAAGTTTTACACAAAATAATCTTCAATAACAAAAGACTTCCAAAGTTACCCTTTATACTGAATTTTAAATTTAATACCAAGTTCTCTCCCTAATCAACTTTTTCCCCTTCCCTTATGCCACTTTTATTGTTAAAATCGCTATTCTAAGCGATAAATACCGAGAATCACAAAGTCGCATTAAGAAATCCACATTGCGAAACTTCATATTAAATCACCAAGTACCTATACCCAAAATCACTAAATCCGTCAACCACTAAATCTTAGGTAAATTAAAACACTAAGATGGCATCCACCCAAAAATTACTAAATGCAATTCAAGCTTTTTGATCCTTTATTTTCCAACACTACAAAGAAAAACTCTAGGGGTGGAATATTGTCAAAGTCTTAATCAAAAGGAATTTGGTTAACTTCGTTAGCTATTATATCATCAATATATGGCAAAGGATTTTAAATAATATTAAATTTAAGTTAAAAGCAAAACTTAAAAGACAAAGTATATACCTGTCAAAAAATTCATCAAGCTAGTATAGACTTTTTTCGAATTAGCTTAATTTGAAAAATACCCTCAAGACCTGCGCGCGAAAAGAATAGGCATTGAGGATCCTTAACGCTTTTACACGTGTTTTAAAGGACTCTCCCTTAATCCCAAGTTAAGTTAAACCTTGAACCTCCCCGCTAGTACTAATTCTTCACACGTCGATAATAAGGAACCTATTAATCTACTCGACAGCTCAATACCTTTACGTAATAAAAATAAATGCGCCCTTAATAACGACAAAGATCTTAAACCAACGGCTGTTAACGCGGTAGTAGGTATTAACATTGGAGTTATCCATCGGTCAATTAAATAAGACCTTTAAGCTCTTCAAAACCTTCCTTACAACTAAATTTCCCTTACTCTTTAATCATTCCTTCAAAATCGCTAATTCTTTTAAGGCGAAACTTTCCTCTGCAGGTATACTTATATGCGCGAACTCACCATAAGTCTTAATATAAGACTTTAACTCTCGGGTTAAGCGACTAGCAATTACACTTAAAATTACAACCTGAAGGGCCTAAGACTTGAATTGATAGGAAATACCATTCAAGATAAGGATGATTATTGAAACATTCCCTCTAAATCTATCAAAATGGTTAATATTAATTATAAACTCCTTACGTATTTCGCGAAAATCTGGAATAACGTAGAAAAGTATGATAGGAAGCCTTACAATCTTTTCGATATAAAAATAATGCCTTTTTAAAACATTTGTAAGTGAATAGAGATCGCTATTTTTGGTTTTCATTCACTATTTCCTGAAGTTCTCCTAGGTTACGCCAGAGACTATTACTTAATCTTCTTAACGAAAGTAAGAATTCTTCGCGATATTTTTAACATTATAAAACGTCGTTTCGAGTACAACGTTCTCCTTTCCTAATATTACACGGATTAAACCATGAAGAGGTGTACAACGATAATAGCCAAGAAGAAAAAGGCGAAAATACAAATGGAAATTTTTATTTCAATGTTTAATAGATTGATATTATATTAGTAAAGTTATATTTCATGAATAAGTGAAGGTAATAGGTATAGGAGTGGGCGAGTTCGAATACTTTTCATAACGCTTAGATATTATTTGTAAAAGCTTTTGAACTAATTGAGGTCCTTGTTTGCGACTGTAATAGCACGCATTCCAAATTCGTATGGTATGTACCCTCAAAATAATAACTTCCACGATATGAATAAAGAGAACTGCGTAATAATATATTACGTTGATTGGAAGTACGTGCGGCCGTAATGTTTAATATTTGGTCTAAAGATTTCAAATTGGAAGTTACAACTTTACTAATGTTTTCGAGGGTAATATTAAAACGTAAATATTAATTTTAATAATTATCGTCATAATAATGGTCAATAATATTAGATTTGTGGAAACTCCGGTTATTGGTTAACTCTTTACTTTTTGGTTAAATATAACAAATAATAGGTAGTATATAATGATTAATACCCTATTACGTACGTGTAAAAAGATTTGGGTTATATTGTAGATTCAGAGAGTAAAGAGGTTATTAACAACGATAATGTTTTTAAAAAAATTACGTAGTATAAAAACGTTAATTTTCACGAGGCCTAGTAACTAGTTGAATACGCCTTTCTATAATTTTTAAGCCGTAAAGACCCCTACCTTTGTCCTAACCAATCCTTTAACGTATTATATATATTTAACCTTTTCGACCATTATATGGATTATACCATTCAAGGTAATATGATAAATATAGGACAAGTACGTTACTTCATATAAAGGTATTGGCAATACGTGGTATTGCGAAGGAAAAACATTATGATTACGGAGATCAATTGTTGAAATGTTGTTAAAATTAAAGTTTGCGTTTAGCTAAGTGAATAATTATTGTTACAAGAAATAACTGTTGTTTACACCATGATTAATTCGATTACTTCTTATATTTTTCCATATTTCATTTCTTTCTTCCTTTATTTGGAATATATAAAAACCCACAGAGTCATCGTCAAATTTTAATGATAATAAACTGATTAGAAATGGTCAATGATTTACCTTTTCATTTAAAAAGACCTATTTGTAATTTTATTTTGAAGCCCTAAAGCTTTTGGTATCATAACCTAATAAAGTTGGAAATTTCTTAATTATACCAACGTTTTAATCACACAATTGTCGACAGGTTATATACAATCTTTGAATTCGTAAGGAATAAAGATGTGAAATTATTTACTTGAATGAACAGAAAAAATTTACTACTATTATCAAATGTATACCTAGACTCCTCGAAAATTCAAGTTTATATTGAAAGAAGATAAGTAATTGAATTATAATATATTCACTCTCGTGTTCTACTCAAATAATAAGCCTTTTGTTTATTTTATTCATTTCGTAACCTTTTTGTACTGAGGTAAATTTTCGAAGTAATTTTTGACGAAGGATACGCGTGAAACTCTCAAGATTATGTAGATCAATTCGTATGTAAGCCTAACTAATGTCGTCGTTTACGATTGCAATATTAACTTTGTGGTGATAGAGTTTTAAACAAACTGAAAAATGATAGGAATCCAGTATAGATATGTATTTGTGAAGATTTATTGAAATATTAGAAATACTAAAAAAACATACGAATTACTTTACAAACTGTATGATATCCTTAAATAGGAGATTAGAAGCTTTTAAAATTAACAAAATACGATTTCGAATAGTATTAAAGAACCTAAATAATATTATAGGCGTTAATAGCGTAGTACCAACGTTGTTGGATTTAGAGTATAACTAAGTTTAATGAGAAAATCCTTATTATTAACAAGTACTTAAAATATGGTTGTGGTGTACGGATAGACATTGAAGGAATTAAAAAAGAAATCGATATGGAGTTAAGTTAATGATACCATTGATACCAAAAACAGCGTTATAACGATCGATGTATTTACTTTACTGTGACAAAATAAAATACTCATATAGCAGAAGCCTGGCAAAAAGAATAGCCTATTTGTGATTTTCAGTATCGTTAACCTCAAAATAATTATTAAAACTGTTAATGATCCTACAACGTTTTATATATATTAGATTGAACCTTGTATGAAAGCGACTGATAATACTGATAAAAAAACTATTATAACTCAGTTTCTTTCAAAATAGATAAGTCAATAGAACCCCAGAGACGAAGATAATAACTAAACAAGAGAAACGTCAAAAACGAGGAATATGCACCGAACCGGATTTTCAATATTATTTAATTTAATAGTAAAAAAGAAACTTGGCTGCATAGGTTCCGGTATAAAGCGTAGTTAAAACCTACGGTAAACTTTTCGAGGAAAAAGGATAAGATAGAAAATAACAAGATTTCAATTGGAGAAAATATACAATTCATGTTCAAAAATGAATTTAACCTTGAAGACCCAAATATCACGATCTTTAAGTCGAGGATCATATACAAAGTTCAAGGTAAAACCATAGGTAGGCCGTACGAAAAGTTACGTTTAATCTTTTGATGATACAATAATGAAGGTAAAGGTTGGATCCTTACGTATTCGTTAACGATTAAAATGAATAATTGCGCTTAGTAGTTGTTTTGGTAGCAAGTTGATCAATTAAAATCAAATGAAAGTTTAACCTCAATAGCTGTAATATAACGTAAACGCATGAAAAAATTAGCAATAAATTTAAAACGAATCGTTTTGTTAAAACAATTACAAGAATTACGTCACAAGTACCCTTCAGCGATAGTTATACGATTTATAAAGCTATTATATGGAGTGGTTAAAAAAAACATCTTTAAGTTCCTTGCTTATTAATCGTACTTTAAGTTAAGGTTAGGTATATTATCATTATCTTGCGACTAGTGTTTATTAATAGAGTAATAAAACACTTTAGTTTGGTAGGTATATAAACTAACGATATTTTTTAGTTGGAATCGCTGGTTTTGTAATATTGGAATGTTAAACCAAAGAAGATTTAAAGTTTTAAAACTGTAAGCCGGTCGCCACTTGAATAAAAAGTAATGAATTTGAACTTCATAAATCGTGAATTCGTATGTTTAGTATTGATATTTATTTTCATTATTTCTAGACGGGCTAATGTGCTTACTTGAACACAATTAACTATATTAACGTGGTTGAGGTTGAATCGTACTTAAAATACCTCGTCTATAATAGCTATATCGTCACTATATGCGAACCGGATGCCTTCTACGACTTATTGATTACGGTATAAGTATGAAGTACAATGGACTAAAACTTTAATAGATGACATGGAACATTATAGAAGTAAATAAGAAATTTAAACCGAGGGATAGATATAATTTCGGTCGATTTGTTGACGTTTGAATTAATGATTTTTACAGACATTGTCTTGAAAATTAATATATACTTGTCGTAATAACTCGCTTTTATAATAAAATACATGAATTTAAATAAATCCAAGTACCAGTTCAGCATTATTCGAGGTCTGATTTATTAGACATTCATTAAATATTAAAGGAGTATACAAAATATATTACCTTGAAATATTTTCGGTATAATAGTCAGTTTCGATATGGGTATAATATTGTGGAAAATACTTAACGTCATTACTAGGTAATTAATAATTCCCTTTATCCCGGTGATAATTTGATCCTATTTAAGGAGCGTATTCAAATACATTTTATAGTTTGTAATCATCAGCGAAAAACATTCAATAATCAATGTAATAGTACTTTATAAAGTCTATAAAAGCAGTGAGATTAGAGGGTTATGATAAATGAATGGTAAATATAATCCTACTAATTTTATAAAAGAAGCATCATTAAATATAACTTTTAAAAGGTTCATGGAAAATAATAGACTGACTATACATATTGAAGGCTACGTTAACAGGTCCTTTTGTAAAATGAAATCATATACGTGCGAATAGGGATACTTAAGCAAACTGAAAAATTGTCGGGGAATTGGGGTATATGACTTTTATGATTAATATAATTAAGTTTAAGGTTTGTATAAGGTTGTGGTAAAAGATTTGTTTACGGAAATTGATCAAGTCGGAATTTTGGAATCATAGATAAAATGAAGATAATTGGAGTTAATTGAGTTATAGAATTGGTAGGGGTTTGGTCAGTTAATGAGAGTATAATCTGGTGTTAGTCGGAGAAGATTTATTGACTATACTAACGTGCTCGTATAAAAAAAGAGCTGTTGGTATTGAAATAATAGTCATTAAAATGTAATAAGTTAACTTTACCTATAGTAAAGTTAACTATGTTAATCGTAAGTTAAGTATATTGTTTTATGGGCTTGCTACATTAATTGTAAATCAGTTACAGTTCTTCCACATGTTACACTAAGGTACGAGTGAAATAATTGACCATACAAATTACTGTGTAGACCGGTAATCAGTCTATCAAACCTAGAAAAATACATCCACCATTTGACTATTGCAATACTACTGTTACTTTTACCACGCCTTCAATCAACAATGTTGAAACATCCAAAGCCTTCTAACAGAAAAATTATTTTAGTATTTTTCAAAAAGAACAGAAAGTAGAAATCTACAAATTATAAAGGTAAACCCTATATGCAGATATCAAAACAACGAATAACAAGGAGGAACTTTCAGAATAATACATTGAAAACGTTCGTAATTACCAATACTCGTTTTGTTGTCATTATTAAAAGATATTATAATTTGACCCCGATAAACAACATTTTTTGTATTTTTCGTCACGAATTTCACTTAATATTTCTCCCTAAAAAATCAATATTAATACTTCAGTCGCACTTTGAACATTTTCAATAGGCTATTTGCCGCTTAAAAAATATATTTTAACTTTTAAAATTTACTAATCATCACTTTCATTGTATATTTTACTCTTTCAATAAGCCATTTACCGCTTGAACAATGAATGCCCACTCTTTATATCTTCCGTTCATCACTCACATAACGATTTTTTTAAACTATAATTTCATTATACAACTGAATATTTATGGTTTAGCCTATAACCAGTTAAAAATGAGAACAAAACTATTAATTGCGACTAAAATGAATGGGGGAAAGAGAGGTGATAAAATCGTCTTTGTCATCGCTATAGTCGTTGTTATTGTCGCCGCTATCGTTAACGCTGCTACCAGCATCGTCACTCTGAAAAAGACTAAGTGCCCCCTGCGTCTTAAGCTACAAAACTTTAGGAAAAACTCATTAAACAGGGTTACCTTCTTCGTAACAACGCGTGAAAATGTCATTAGTTTTATTTACGTAAAATAAATTTTAATCCGCCCACTACATGGTAATAACGGTCGCCTTTTTTATTGAACGCTTTTAGTACTAGACCAAAAAATTACCCAAATTTCGTATTTCGCATTATTCAAATGAACGTCGTATAAAAGAGCACCTAATTATATATTAACAAAGTAAACGTTGAATGAAAAACTCTGTATTACGCATTAAAGAAGTAAAAGTTTTATCGTGAAGGCAGCGGACGCGTAAAAACGACTTGACAGACGGCTCTAACACTATAATCACGAGTATATAACCATTACTACTCCACTCTTAACGGTGGTAACGGGCCACAACGCTGTTATTTTAACAGTACTCGCTAAAATTCTACTTGCAGCAGTCATGTTCGGCTATCTCCAACTCGTTTATGACATAATTAATATGTCACAATTCGAAAGATAAATATTAAGTACCTACAACTCGCCAATACTACGTTTACAGCTTTTAGACAATTCCACGAGTAAAGGAGGGGTCTTTAAACGCGGCGAAAGGGTGAGGTTTATAACCTTAGGCTTCTGCCCCTGCTTCTACTACTGCTACTGCTACTACGGATCCGCAGGGAAAAGTAGGGGACAAAGAAAAGGAGAAATAACGGCTGTAGAGGAAACAGAACTAAAGGTAGAGAAGGAACGGAAGGGGAAAGTACTGCTAGTGGGGGTGTAGCTGCTGAGGGTATGAACGGTGGCTGCAGTTTCTACAGTGCGTTAGCGCTACCGCACCAAACAAACTCTCTTACTACGAGATTTACATAATGATATAATTTTATATGATATGATGAAGACTTGCCACGGAACTACAGAAACGCGATATAGATAATTGATCAAGAGATTAATCAATGCGAAAGCGTTGTATAGCTAATTGGAGACTTACCTAGCAATTAGTAATGTGTCGTTAAAAAGAAGAAAAATAGTTTTACCTAACCCGATAACTATACACTAATATCTTCAATATTACATCAATTTTTTTGGCATTGGTTCATGGACCCCATTGTTAAAAAAGGTTAGAGGCTTATACTATAAAGTTTAACAGTGCTAATTTTCGAAGAAAAAAATTCTGGTCCAGCCGCTCTCAACACCATCATTTTACATGCACTCTATTCCACCACAACATCACTCATTGGCTTGGTTACCACTTGAATCTTTTCCGACGACCCGTTTTTGGCTATAAAGATCGTCGTCGGCCCGGTGCACTACTCACGCAGCGGTGCATCTAGAGAATATCTCTTATAACCAGCAATTCTATCCCTCGTTACTTATACCAATATGGCTCTTTAAACTTGCATTACGATATAACTAAAGTCTAATTCCTTTTGCATTTAAAGGCGTTAAAGGCCTTTATTATAAACATTCATATTTAAAGGCTCTATTTATTTATTTATTCATTTTTCTTGAAGTCGTTAATACCTTAATCGATACCCCATCCATATATTCTTTGGATATTCAACTGTTCATAAAAGACTTCTTTCGACATACCACCTGCTTAGTGGTGTACCCTACTGTTATAACCCAAGGACCAACTGTAGGTCATAGAATAAGCCAGCGGTCTGCTGCGCTATCAGAAGCCTAATGCCCAATACATCAAGCCAGGGATCTCTCTTATGTAAGCACCCAGGGTTAGGGTTTGGACCGACAGGACCGCTTGCGGTTCAGTCGACAACATTAGAACCGAAGGAAGCGACATCGACTTCAGCGGTCCAGTACTGAAGATGGTATGAAGGCCATAGGATATAAGGACACGGTCATCACCACACATATAGTATTTCCTTCATAGCTTTTCAGTTGTCAATCTAAGTATTCAGTCTACACACCTGAATAGCCTAACGGATAGTGATCATTCTACAGCACAAACAAACATCTTCTTGATATTGCACCTTTGTTACCTCTGCTACCTTACTGCTAACATAAACCCCCTGACACCTTCTATTTACTCACGGGTATTTAGTGTGATTATTATATCTACTATACGTTTTTTTACACTTTTAAGGTTTACTGAACGAAGCAAAAAGATGGTTAAGTTACGAAGTATATCCTTCCTATCGCTACGGGTGTTCGACCAAAATATATGTATTTTATAAGCCTTTTACCTTTTTAGGTTTGCCAGGTCTTCGATGGGAATAAGCGTCGAACGGGGGTTAAGATGGCCGTATAGTACGGCTCGGTCAAGGTTATGTTTTTCACTTCTGTATTATAGATCTTTCAACTATAGGGTACCTTAAAGCTTTAATGAAAAGGATGATTCGAGGTCCAGTTTACCGTTAAATATTTTACTCAACAATCTGTTTTATAGGTAAAAGCAATATTTTCCTACATTACAAATGTAATAGGTGAAAACTAATTTTTAATACATCTGATAGTAATTCCTATCTTTTTATAAAATTACGTGCATAACAATAATACGAAAAAGATACATATTCGTTGTAGGAGAAAGTGTTTTCTATGAAGCGGAGATGTATATGGTTAATATAAGGTTCCTATGACATGCATTAACGACTACATATAATGCAGAGTTCCGAAATTGGACATAGGTGTAGAGAATAAGTTTTTAATTTATATGCTTATATTATTAGGAATAGGGTGGTTTGCTTCATAGGTTGAAGGGTATAACCTAAAAATGAGGAATCAAATAAGGTGGTAGTAGCATAAGGTGTAGACATTTGGGTGCGAGCCTTCCCACCGGCATATGTAACTTAACATAAGTGAGGGTCACACTATACAGACTATATAGTGGGCATTACCTAGGGATAGTAAAGTACAAAATAAAAACGATACACTACGTGTTTATACTGACACCACAATACGCAACATCAACAATCACACTTGTACAAAGTTCGCCAACCTTTCTAAACAAACCTATACCACCGTCATTACCAAATAACCGATTACCTTTGAAAACAAATTACAATATACAACACCCTCATTACCAAATAACTGAGTAAAAGCGTAACTGAAATACATTATCATAACTAAATTGTAAATATAAAACTCCCGAGCAAGAATAAAAATTACAAATATAGATATTACTAAATATCACTATAGTTAGTAAGCATAGGGAACCACGTTTACAAAGTGTATGGTGGAGTGTCAAGCTTTAGGGAGCACGTTAGCAAATTGTATGATAGGGTATTAAACACCAGAGAGCACGTTAGCGGAGTATTTGGTAAAGTGCCACGCTCTAGATGAAAGATTATAAGCTTTTATCTGAGGCTTGCACTCTACAGGTACTTCTTTTCCATTTACAAAACCATCTATCTTACTACAATACTTTGAATCCTATATTTTCTTTTTCATACGTTGTCGTAAAAATCTAAACAACAATATCGATACGAAAGAGTTATTTGAATACCTTTTAAAGTTGTGAATTAATGACAAAAAACGACTGATGATCGATGTAAAAGCTCTTCGCGAAGCCTACAAAAATAGGAATACCCAGAAGTTGAAATGAATTGATAGTTAAGATAACACTACAAACGCTACAATGAAATTAATACTAATCCGGCTTTCAAAATATTTATAAACAGTAATAAACCAACTGTATATATCGAGGTAAAGGGAAAAGGTTCACCTAATAAGGCCCAATCACGTAACAGAAAATAAAAATATAAATAAAGGTATCTTAGAAAATTAGAATATTATTCAGAATTTAAAGCCGATAATAGTATCTATACGGACTTAGATGATTGGTACGCTTAAGTTAGGTATATAAGTTAGTGACAGATATAGGTTTGTGGTAGGAAAATTATACATGGGAATGAATAAAGTAGAAACTCTGAACAGTAGGGTAAAAAGTTATAATTGAAGTCAATTTGAGTATAAGAAAGACTGGAATTGATAGGGGCTTAGTCAACAGAGTAAAAAGAGACTTTTGGGATTACTACAAATAAGTGGTTAACTACACTAGTATATGCACACAAAATAAAAAGTCGCTAGTATTGGAATAGCAGTCAATGACAGTACACTTAAGTTAATTATACTGATAGTAAATTGATTATACTAATAACAAATTAACCGTATTATTTATAGGTTAACTACAAGGCAAGTACAGTAGGCGCCCACTTCAAACTAGGGCACGAGCTAAGCAATCAGCTATACAAATTAGTGTATAGAACGGCTAGCGCTCTGCTAAACTTAGAAACAACAAATCTACCACTTGACCACGCAATTCTACTGTTACTTCGATCATAACTCGAATTAACAATCGTTGCAACGTCTAAAAACCTATTAATAAGCGGTTATCATATCCAATTAATTAAGAAATCCGGCTTAGTAAATAGAGGAAAGGTTAAAGAACTAATTAAATAAAGATAAAAAGTAGTAATTAATGCTAGTTAACAAAAACGCGCTAGTGAAAAGGCAAAATATTTTATAGGGGTAGCTTTATTAACTACTTACCGAACCCACTCATCCATAAAATATATTTCATTATTACCTATATCAAAAACTATCCTCTGCTTTCATTATTGATATAAATAAATAAAAATCTAACATCGGTTCAATATTTCAGCTAAAGCTTCCTACAAAGAAGAAACTATTTGCCCTTTTGTATAGGTACATAATTAGTTATATTAACGTTATAATACGGTGCGTAACTGCGTGACCCCACCGTGTGCTGCGCGGGGCTTGTAACAGCCATATGCCGTTGTATTGCATTACATATAACCCTTGAAAAGAATATACACGCTTACGAAGAAACGTCCTCGTAGAGTTGTTATGGCCGCTTATGGGCCGCGCCACGAGTTAACCATATGGCCTACGAACCTTCCATTCATATCTTCTTTTTTCTCGTGGTTAGTTACGCCACAAAGATTTTTTTTCGTGACGTGGCTGCGGCCACTCATGAAGGAAAATTGTCATGGCGTCGTCATGAGCTACTTAGTGATTAAAAAAAACCTCCGTGGCGTGGTTATGGCGTAATCGCCCACGAACAAAAATCCTCGTGGCGTGGCTATGGCCGCCCATGGGCCACGCCACGATGCAGCCATGCATGAGCTCTCATGCACGACTGCATACCTTGATTGAAGAATGAAGTATATCGAAACTGCTCCAAGAAGTTCACCACAACTTTGAGAATCAACAACATGATCCCCTTTTAACCTTCATCACTTCAGACCCCCTTTTCCTCATTGCCCTGCCTCAAGGCTTTCCAAGCCTCGTGGCCACATCCAGTCCGCGGACCACATCGCGCTCAGGCACGGGCATCTGGCCAGCCCCGCAAGCCAAGGCTCACATGCCCACACCAGCCAGCGCCCCAAGCCCCACAGCGCCGCCCAGCCACCACCAGCGCGGCACCGCGGCACGGCCCCCGGCCCCGCCGACCTGCACGCCGCTGGTCTGCGCCGACGGCGCCGCCGAGCGGCCCGTCGTCGGCGGCGCGGCGCCGCTCCTGGACGGGACGACCGCCGGGCCGGTCAGCGAGTGGGTGGCCGTCGTGGGCGGCGCGGAGTCGGCGCCGCTCGCGGGCGCGTCGCCGACGCTGGCGCCCGGGGCCGAGGAGGAGGGCAGGGCGG
>JASMMZ010000002.1:3255304-3320546 GCA_038502455.1 Anisogramma anomala | reverse complement strand
CGAAGCTGGAGACTGCCTCGCTGCAGTCGCGGTCGAAGAAGAGGTATGGCGAACTGGACTGTGCGCGGAAGTCTACGTCTCTGGGAGGAGCTCTGTTCTCAGTATCGTTTGCTCTTGTCATGTGGATTTTTTTTGCGTATGGGATGTTGGACTCACAATGGGGCCGCGTAGAGGAAGCAGGCGTTGTTGCCGAAGGCGAAGCTCTGGCATTTATAATCCACCTGGCACGTCTTTGAGCAAGCATCGAAATCGGCCAGGCTGCCATTGCCGCTGTAGTAATATGCGTTGATGCCGCGATCGTAGCCGAGGGAGATGCCACACTCGATGGCAGATACGCTAGATGGGACTAGTCCGAGCAGGACAAGAGAAAGAGACCTCATGTTGACGAGGACACAGGAAGAAAGTACGAGATAGCAGAAGGGAATGGTGCCTTGGACGCCAGAAGAGAAAGAAAAGCGATCGAATATCATGCGACAATCATACGGGAATGAGTGCAAGAAGAGTGGGACGCCGCAAGGTTTACAGCCACAAAGAAGAGAGACGGAATAGGTCGCGACGGGGAAGGTCGCATACCCTCATGGAGGCATGCTGCCGACAGCCGCAGCGCGCGGATTCACTCGAAGGGTGCTTGCGTTTTCTCACACGAAGCGGCAACCACGCGACAGCCTTCCAACCAGTGTGGACGAGTTCAGATCGCAATATCCGCCGTGAGGCGCCCTCCCTGCTTGTCAGGACCGCATTGGGTTTAGCAAGTCAGGTGCGGTGCGGGAGGGCAGGGGCGAGATTGCTGCTTGTTGGACGGTATGCTGCTGCAAGGCAGATGCGACAAGTCCGGTGGTGGCATGGTGTTCTTTGTCGCCGCCGCGGGAGCGCCGCGGTTCCACAAAGAAAATGTTCATGGCTTGTCTGTCCCTTGGGCCTATCTTGAAGCGCCTTGTCCAAGGAAATCCGAATATCAGGTGCGTGAAATAGCCGAGGCAGAAGCTGGGTGTCTGAGTGGTGGGTTACATTACCCCGAAGACCTCGAACGGGCAGCAACGTGGAAAACACCTTTGTTTGGCGAAAAACATCAGAATTCGTTTGTTTGGTTGTGGGAATGTTGGAATCGATTGGGGCCAGTCTCTTTCGGCACAGCCGGGCCGGAATGCCTCGTCAACATGCCTGTTTGTATATGCCAGCCTTGTACCCTGGCCAGGCCCGCAGGGCCAGCATCCATCTTGTCCGCCATCGTCCCATTTTTATATGGACCGTCTTTTGGTACGTAATGATAGCATCCGAAGAGTTTGGGTCTCCCGGCTCTATTATGCCACCAGTCTATTTGCCGCGACAATAGACGGTTTGCTTCTGCCGCTTCGTGCGGCGACTCGCCACGCCCAAGGAAAGGAAGGCTGGCCATATCCACGCCATGAAACCACGATGTCACGGCTGTAGTCGCCTGGCTTTGCACCGCTGTATACAGGCTACAACGGAGCGGAGTCGTAGACATACTAAATAAGAGGCCTATTTCACAGGAAAGCCACAACAAAATGGCCATTCCCATCGCCAAGCTCGGTAGTGATGTGATATTCGTTGTAAGGGAGGAGGTTCCGTTTCTCGGTATTTGTTGCAACAGGCCAATAAATCGATTTTGGAAGTTCGCAGTTGAAAACACAGTCAATTATCAACAAAAGAAGTACAAAATAGCATTTCCCATCCCATATTTGAATTTGCACTTGTATTGCCTAACACTAGTCAACATAAAATGGTGCTGCTACGTAAAATAATCTGTAAACGCCAACGCAACCAATCGTAACCTAAACGGTTCGAAATACATCAGGAAGAACCCCTTTTATAGTAATGACTCGCCAGGAACAACCCTGCCATTAAACTTCTCCCGCGGGTGGAGAACCTACAATTTATATTGTAAATCTACTGTATTAAAAGAGAAGCCCACAAAGCCGTCAATCCAGCCGTATATAATTTACCCGTTAATTTCATAAATGTTCAAATTAAAACCATTGTTGGAATAGCAGTCAATTGCAGTACGGTCAAGTTAACTATACTGATAGTAAATGGACTGTACTGACTGGAAGTTGACTGTATTGTTTGTGGGTTGACTGCAAGTCAAGTGCAGTAGGTGCCCGCTTTAGACTAAGGCACGGGCCAAGCATTGAGTAATACAAATTAGTGTGCAAACCGGCTAGGCATCTAGCAAACTTAAAAGTAACACATCACCACTTTCAATATAATACACCAGTTACTTAAACCAGAGATTCGAATCGACTACGTTGCAACAATAAAATCTTACCAACACTGATTAGAATTGCTTAAGTTACGCATAGAAAAGCTAAAAAAAAATCACTTCCCAGTTATTACACTTTATTTATGCAAGGTAAAAGAAAGATTCTTACAAAGTGCCCCTTGAATACTATGTTAGTTGTCGCGACACTAAAGGAGAGAAAACTCTTAAATTATGTTAGTTTTAGCGGTAATTCAGGTGTAGCAACGGTAGCGCGATTGAAAACACAAAAGAATTGTTATTACACTAGCATTAAAAACGTTAAAATGAATCGAGTAAAAGTTACAAAATCGTTAAGTTACCAAAGTTGGCAAACGATTAATTTGTCAACATTACTATTACAAACACTAGTACTACAAATCGTAAATAAAGAAACGACTGAGTTCCACCACCATTTTACTTCAACAAACATTAACTTTAATGGCAAAACCTCTATAATCTACCCTCTTTTATTAATAGATTTTTTCTACACACTTTTATCATCAAAATATCTACCGAAATCGACAAGATTAATATCGTTGAAAACCCCGCTAAAAAGAAGTATTTAAAAACCTTGGAATCACGTTCGCCAAGAACTTCAACAACAACTTTTGGTTCATAAAAGACGACAAAAACTTAACACATAAATACCTAGCTAATATAGTTAGCCGCTTTATCTTCGACATAAACTCTACCAAAACCAATCAAAAACCAATAACAGTTAATAACTTTGAAAAATGTTTCGAAAACTGGATTTTAAACATAGAAAAAACATAAATTAATAAATTAATATAACCATTAAGACTAAACTATTCAATCAAGACGTTGATCTTCTTACAATAAAAAGGAAACAAAGGAAATCTGACAAGCATACTTTACTAATACATAATAGATATGGATCTTTCATAAATACGTGAAGACAAAGGCAAAAACGAAGATATCACTAACAACAATATCTCGTAATAGCCTTATACGCGTTCGCAAAACTTTATTTAAACTTAGATGAATTCTTTAAACCCTTACCAACCTACTCAAAACACTCAGCATACAATATTATTAATAGTGTTAAGGAATCAATTCATCAAAACGTAACAACTCCTTCAATTCATATATCAAACAAATAGAAATATCAAAACCCCCCTTAACACTAATACAACTATTATCAAATCAATAGAAATTTCCAAATCCCCCAACACGTTTAATTCCAGCAAATCCGCTAAGAAAAAAACCTTTTACAAATAAGTCTTTATAAATATAAACACTAGTATTTTGTCTCCAAATTTCGCTCAAAGTAATTATCTTATCCATTAATACTAACACTAGCCTTAGTATTATCAGTCAAAAAGACCAAAAGGTCTTTACGACTAATACATCCCTTTTCCTCCTTGAAGTATTCTTATAGTAAATACGGATTATAAGGTAATCACAACTTTCGTTGAAATTTAGAAAGGAAAGGAAAAGTATAACAGTAAGTTATACAACCTCTTCAACGTCAATTTACGACCGTTCTTCAACATATACCACTAAAAATATAGATTTGCCAGGATTTTACTCATTATTTTCAAATATTTTCAACGGCTAAGCCGACAACTACTACCTTCGATACTTGATGAATTACTTCTTGTTTTGGGAAATTCATGTTAATTTTAAAAATAGGTTCGAATACAATGTTTATCTTATATAATACTAAACAAATTAGCAAAATATCAAGTAATATTATACATTTAGTCCTCCAAAATAGTTGGAAAGCTAATAAAACGTTTTGTTCAACGTAAAACCAATACTTGATTTACAAGTTGTATGGATGTAAGAACTTACAAAGACATATGATGCCAGCAATTCCGCCAAGTTATCACAAGTTACAAAAAAAGGTGAATACGTCCTATAATAACCTAAAGTCACTGGAAAACATTTTTTGAGCTAATTACGTTCCCTAATTACAACGATAATAACACAAGTATCGAATTCGATGGATATATACCTTTAAGTTTACGATTTTTAACGAAGAAAATATAAACCTCATATACACCTATTATATCAATTGTAAATACAGCAAATACAGGTTATAGTGTTTATAAAAAAAAACCTAATATAGAGTTATAAATGGTTTATATAGGGAAAATGATATTCCTCTTCTTTAAAATTTCCAAATTAGTTACAAAGATCCCCTTAAAATACAAAAAACTATCAGCTTTACGGAAAACAAAGTTTCTAATCAATATTCCATACTGATGTCGAACTCTGATGGAAACTGGTAATGTCCTTTATTCAATCCACATTTAGCTCTAACTTGGAATACATTAAATGCGCTATAGTCTTTGAAAGCACGCGGATACAAGATAATGAAAAAGAAAAAGCTATTCACAAAAATAAAAATATCATTCATAGCTCTAGAACAACGTCATAATTGACCGACCACACCTTTTTATACCGACTGATAAATAAAACCATTTATTGGTATAATAATGATAAAAGTCCTACCCAAATACACTTGTTTATAATCTTTAATTATTATACGAAGCGAATATTTCAATTTATTATACCAAATATTAGGGTAATATGGTACTAAACTAAAAGCTATTCATAATACGTTATATTATTGAGAAAATACTAAAACTGCTATAAAACTAAACTACACGGATACCGATATAGTTCAAGTTAAATTCAATTTTTTCAAAAACTCTTTTTACTAAAATAAATGACGATAATAATAGTCGTTCAGGGGTTTTTTTTTCGATTTATTATTACTAGGTATAAAAGGGTCAAGTAATAATCTCTAGCATACTTTAAAAGGATTTCGTGAAATAGTAATTGAAAACCTAAATGGGAAACCTTTATTTATTTATAAATTTTTAAAAGAGAATTATCTTAGTATCGAAGAGGTTATAAGGCTTCGCGTTATACTTTTTTACATAGTTTTGAATCTTGGCGAAGTTCTTAAAAGCTTTCCAATTATTATTAACTATTTTAACAGGTCTTAGGGGTAAATCGCGATAATTATCCTAATTTTATTTAGTGTTCCTATCAATTTAAGCTTTAAATCTTTCGAAATACAATGTTAAGGGTAATTACTAGGCGCCTAACCCGAAGGGTAAAGTCATGTAATGAAACTTGTAGCGAGCTTTCGTACATAGGTAAACCTAAAGGGGAAAGGTTTTTAAGGGTTTTATCAATTAAATTACTAAAGGGGGATAGGTATTTAAAGGTTTCAAAAGCACTCACGATTTTACTTAATTAAATGGTGGAAAGTGTTAACGTTAATGATTTTGACTGCGTTTGCGGCCCTTGCTTTACGTGTTCTGCCACCGCTAACGGCGTACTCTGTGTTATTACGTAAAGGCGCCAGATTACCGAAAAAATTAACAGGTTTTTTATCGTTTACACATAAAAATATTTAACTTAGCTAAGGGTAAAAGAGAAATCCCCTATATCGTGTATGGAGGCGTTAAGGTTTTCTAATATCTTTTCCTTTATATTGTAAGTTTCAAAGGTATTTTTCAAGTTATGTTAATTCGAAAAGGGTTTCCGTAAACTTAGTAAAACCTTTTCTTAATATATATATCCCTCGACGTTAAAGTTTAGTTTGTAACCTTAAATTAATATATTTTTAAACCTTTTTTCATATGCGAATTTCTTTGTTATTGAAGACATAACGAAAATTTTAAAAGGCGCAGGCGCCGCGGTTAAGTTTTTCATCGTCATCCTGCTTAATATCTTAGTAACCGATGAAGTTAGCTAGGTACTCTTTAGTGAAGTCTTCGTTAACATCTTTCCCCTAAAGATTACTATTGTAGTGTTTGTTAAAGATATCTTCGAGCCCCATTATTACTTCTTTCGTTATAGAGTCGGTGATGGCTTCAAAATAAACGCTAGCGGTAAACATTTTGAGGTTCTGGCTTATATAAGACGTGTAGAACGTGTAAGAACTTGGTGTTTTGTCTTTAAGTCGTGTAGAAACTTGGTGATTCAGCGTGAAATCGCGTGACGTGTTTTTTTTGGCGCGACTTGGCAATTTTTGGTATTTTCGCTCAGAGCAAAGAACTTAACGATTGAATTTGCGGGGGGGGGGAGGGGGTTGAAAAAAATGAAGTAAGAGCAAAGATTGGGTGTAAAGGGTAAGATCGAAGGTTGTTTGTTATTATAGGTTGTTTGGCGTAGGGAATCGGTCGTTTTTCTTATAGTAGTAACACCTGCAGTAGTACCAACTTAGCTGTTTGCTAGCTTTCTGAACTTCAAAACTTCTGAAAGTCAATCTTAACGTCTTTAATAAAGATCTATGAAGATTTTTTGGTGTTTTCAAGTAGCGATACTGTCGCTTACTTTCAGATTGCCGTTGTAGACTAACGTAACCAAAAGTTTTTTTGTTTTCCTGACGTTGTAGACTGACGCAATACTAATAAAGGCCTTTTGCAAAAATATTTCCTCTACCCTAGCCTTCATAGCAGTAGAGTGTAACCAGAAAGTAGCTTTTTTTTTTACTTAGCTAATTTGTACTTAACTCAATAAGCACTAGTCAGTGTTGATAGGGCCTTAGATTGTTGCAACGTTGTCGATTCGAATCGTGGTCAAAGTAATAGTAGTATTGTATTAATTAAGTAGTAGATATATTGTTCTAGGTTTGGCACCCCGCTAGCCGGTCTACACAGTAATTTGTATGCCCAATTGCTTGCCGCGTGCCCTAGAGTGAAGTGCATCGTACTGCATTCAACTTACACCTAATGCAGTAAGTTCATACAAACAATACACACAACTTGCAATCAATATAGTCAGGTTTACTTACAGTAAAGTTGAACTACTGCAGTCCATGTAGTACTATTCCAACATTTCCACCTTATTCTAGGAATAAATATATTAATATTAGGTTTAACTATTTATCAATTTATACACGTAACTTAGCTATTTAGGTAATACGGGTATTCCAATATAACCTTAATATTATATCCAAATTTCGAAGATAGAATAACTAAGTTTGTTTCATTATTAACTGTTATATGAAGACCCCTCTTATAATTTAATAATTATTATATCCAAAATCTCCTTGTGTATTGAAAAAAGAAGTGCAATTGAAAAGCATAAAAGTAAGGATGAAATTTTCTTTTATAAGTTTTTTAATTTAACTAGATTCTTCTTTACTCGATTTCGTAGTTATTTCGTTAAGGTTATATCACTTTTAAACGAAACTTTATTTGAGAGTTAGGCTTTTCCTGTAGCCGATAATAGGGAGCCTTCATTCACATTTTCGACTTAAATCGTATATACTTATGTTGGAGGAAAAGCCGGGCGGAATTTGTAACCCCGTTAATCATAATCCGATGAAATATAATATAGGTAACGTTCCGTAATCTGTTTAACCTAGCGTTTTTTCGATTTTATCCACGTCGCCCAGCGGCCTTGGGTTTAGGTTTATATTAATCGGGCTTCTTAAGATAAATAATCGCGATTACCGCGGATTTTTAACGAGAATACCTAAATAACATGGATTCCCGTTATAACGATATTTCTATTCGGTTTTGGTACCTGTACAAAACCCGATAATTATCGATTACAACGTAGTTTTAAGATTGAAAATTTTAACTCGTCCGTAAAATATTATTATTTCACTAAAGTTGTAATATAGTAGATACGATTAACTTCTGCTGTAATAGATTTATTTCGAATACGTGTGGATATACGGAAGCGTAAGTAATTACATTTAACGGTTAAAATCAAGTTTTAACTGTTCGTCTAGGTAAGTATTATTTAGAATTCAATAGCAAACGGTATCTACCAGTTTTTATCGTTTATTAGTAATCTTTTCAATTCAAACAACGCCTTATCCGCGTGGTAAGAGTTGCTCAACACAGCTTTGATATAATCGAAAAGCTTACTCGTATTATATATTCCTTAGTATTCGCCAACCACCTAATATATTGTAATAACTTATTTTATAGCCGGCATATAATAAACTTATACGTAAAAAACGTTTAATAACCTTTTTCAATCTATATTTTCTTCGATTTTTATATAAATTCGAATTTTGTAACACGTTACCGCTTATATAAAAGTATATCCGTCGAATTACGATTAGTTGTATCGTTTTCGGTCACTTTTAAGCGTTAAAAATACAATACGAATAGCCGTTAAATAGACTTTAAATTACTTAATCTTAATGACGACCTGGCCGAAATCGGAAAAGGGGTCATATACAGAAGTGAATTAAACAGGTTATTACATTTAATTCAAAATAAACGCGATATAACTTATAGAATTTTGTAAACGAGATATCTCGGCCTATTTTGGTTTCGAAGGAATACGAGATATATCTATAAAGGTTAAAAAGAAAATGTATTTTCCGATGGCCTATCCTCCACAATAACGTTAAAGTTTAGCGGAAAGTTATTAATATTTATTATCGATTTGTTTGTTATAAACTATATCCATTCAAGAAATATTGAAGAAAGACCTTTATTGTATATTATAATCCAACTTACAAAGGTATATCAAGTAGATGCCAATATGAAGTTGACAATTAAGATGTAATAGAAAACTAAAAAAGGTTATAAATATTTTTCCTATAGGACTTATGTACATTGTCCGTGTATAGCCCGTTGCATGCCCTTATACGTGATTCCTGCAAACCGCGCCCGGACCGCGCCTAGGCCGGGTACTGTATATCACGTTACGTTCACAGTCACGGAACCTATAGACTCAAAGGCCAATGACCTGTGTCCATAACATAAAGTGTAAGGTTCGTTTATATTGTAAAGTGAAAAACTCCGATCATATAATGAAAGATCCATATAGTCGTGTCTTAGCGTTGAACACCAATAAAATAAAAGTCGGAATAAAATTGGTAAAGAGGAAGAGAGACCTGGGGTCAAGATTTGTAATATTCCGAATCGAGCTTAGTCGAGTACGTAAGACCCCAGCTTTCATATTATAAAGACAATTTAATTTCGTTTTGGTTATACTATTCCTATTTTACCGTTTCTAAACATACTTTAAAGCAGGACTTGACGTCGTTGGCGTAGGTCGATTGTTATTATTACGGCGAGTGAAAGACTCCGCACTTATATTTGCAAACTTATTCGCGGTTTTGTTTTTGTGGATATTATATTCTTTGGATACTATTTTACCGTGGCAAGGTTTAGATAGGATTCGATTACGTTGTAAAAGCTTCTAAAAGCCTATTGAAACGAGGTAGTCGTATTTCCTTTTGAACTCTATATTATATAAGTGTTATTGGTGCATGTTATAATTTCATCTAATGTAGTATGAGCCATTGATTTCAAGATTTCAAACGTATTAATGGCTTTTGTATCGAGAATATGTATGGTAGGATAAAACCCGTTGGATCATTTTGATCTTATACGACCAAAGTAGTAAATTATATATTTGTATCCAATTTGGAGTTGCTTGTTACAAATCTATGAAAACCCGGTAATTAATGATATTGTATGATTCCCGTTGAAGTTAAAATATTACTTTGTAATGGTTGCAACGTTAGGTAAAGTTTCATATGACGGGGCAACCGCCTTTGTTGTAACTATTAGCAAGATTGTAATTTGTTTTTCAAAGCTGTCTTTCCTATATTTAAAATGATAAATTTCATCATAGTATATAAATATAAGTACGACCGCAGTATTAGCGGCCTTACGTAAAAGAAGTAACAGAAATCCGTGACTTATACTTAATATTCCCTTGTAATACCAGGTACCCCTTAACTACTTTGTTACGCTTTTTCAGATATAAACCTATTTAAATAGATCTTTATCGAACTAAAACCTAATTTATCATGTACTATGAAACTTAGTGTTGAAAGACGGATTTGTAACCATAAAAACCGGCTAAATAGTAGTAAAAACGTCAGGGTTATCCAATTTCAAGAGGTTAGATATACCTTAAAGTTTAATAATGTATAGTATTCTACACTTTTCTGAGGAGAAACTCAGAATATAATCAGCCGTTTATTAATACATTTTCCTTAGGTCAGCAATAAATTCCTTCAAGTTTAACTTTAACGAATCCGAGATTTTAAGAAAAGCATGTTGTTAACGTAAATGAACATACGATCAGAGTAAATCTTATCGAAATTTATTGAATAACACATGTAAAACACAAGGGACAAAGGTAACTATATAGGATAATATACTTAATATTGAAAAAACCTATAATAATGGTTTAATAATGAACCCTTATGATTTTGGTTATTAAAAATCCCTTAATAAGGATGAGAAAGTTTCGATAAAACCTTAGAAGTTTTATTATTTAAATTGAACAGTTTTTAAATAGGCTTTTAGAGTATTCTATACGTTATATAAAAATAAAGGTACTATTTTGCCTTCGATTAGAGCGGATTCAACGTTATATATAAAGGATGTAACTAAGATGTTATGACCCAAGAACCAATTGCAGGTTATGGAATAAGCCAGCGGCCAGCTGCACCATTAGAAGCCTAATGTTCAACACATCAGACGGATAATATCTCTTATGTCAGCAACCCAGGGTTAGGGTTAACGCACGGACGCATATAAAATGTTGTATATCTTACTATCCAAGCTATCCAGTACTGAAGATGGTATGAAGGCACGGATATATAAGGACACGGTTATCACCACATAGAGTGTATTTCCTTCATAGCTCTTCAGTTGTCAATCTAAGTATTCAGTCTCAGTGTATTCTGAATAGCCTCACGGCTTTTGATCATTACTTGCACGGTTGCAATATTGTTCACTCAGTACCTCTGCTACCTTCTTGATAACATAAACCCTCTAATACATTCAATAAAATAATGGGTATTTAGTGTGATCATTACATAGGATTAACGCGGATCGTTTCGCCTTTTTTTTCCTATGTTAGGTATTGATAAGGTCTTAAGTAATAAGCAATTCGAATATTAATAAGGCTACGATACGTTTTCACCATTTAAAATTAACTGGAATCAATGTAATAGGTCTTTATAACTGTATTTTGGATAGGTTTCGGTTATTAGGTTTCGGTATTATAAATACCTTCAATTATTATTACATCTATAGAAAGATTATAAGTTGTAAATATTTATTGTGAAACGTACGTAATTGCATTGTAACAAAGCCTTAACACTCTTTAAGTAGTCGTACAGTAGTACCGGGAAACCCGACCAATATATTACGTATTTCATTAAAGTTACAACCACCCTATTTATCGAAAATATTAAACTTTAAAGTAATAATGTATTCAGACCAGTTCCAATTGTTTAAGGGGTTAATGTAGATATCTTCGACAATTGAAAATAGGTTAAGAGTATTTTTTTGGTAACATGTAGGTTTATTAACGAATGTCAAAGAGGAACTAACAACTTATTTCGAGTAAAGGGATTAGAAATAGAAATTATAACTTTTGTTCATGAATAATTTTATATACGTTTTCTAGGTTGGCAGCTCAATCCAATTTCAATTTTTGTGA
Source organism: Anisogramma anomala (assembly GCA_038502455.1). Lineage (NCBI taxonomy): Eukaryota > Fungi > Ascomycota > Sordariomycetes > Diaporthales > Gnomoniaceae > Anisogramma > Anisogramma anomala. The sequence continues at coordinate 3,308,866 of JASMMZ010000002.1, read as the reverse complement.
ATCATCTCGTTCTCTTTACACATTGGTTAAAAGGTTTTTCCCCCTTAATGGACCTTTGTATCGCGCGGTTATGCCGCGTTTTCCTTTTTTATGTAGTGTTTGAGCCGGTCTAATTCAGGGGTCTATTATGTCGCTGTTTTTATGTAAGCTATTACGGGTTTACTGACTGCGTATGTGGAGTTTGTAAACAACCGGGTAAAGGCTTTAGTTTACTTATATATTGACGTTATATTCCTGATATCCATAGTACGTAATAAAGAGGTTATGTTAATAGCTATTAAGTTTTGAAATTTGGGTGTATTGGTTTCCGGTTTCCTGATACGTGGAATTAGTAGTATACAAGACCTGCGCGCTGTGAAGAATTTAACAAAACTTTATAATTAAACCCGTTATCAAGGTAACGTCGGATTACTGTAATAACACCAGTAATATTAGTAAATTTAAGGTTTAAAACGTATTTTGAAGGATGTACAATGATTTTCATCCTACTGTTAAAGTGAATATTTATTATAAAATCCTTAGTATCCAGGTATCTCCCCCGCGAATATTATTTAAAATCGGGTTTGTTCGGTTATATATAATATTGAAATTCCTATGAATAACGCTTTGAAACCCCGGTAATAAAACGTAAATTTTAGTTAATATTTTATTGATAAATTGATTCCGGTATACGTTGATTATATCGATACTATTAACACATAACTACCAAAATACCACCCTGAATTCGGGTGTAACTGATTAACAATAAGGAAGGTCTTTTTCCGAACACAGCATTCAATTTGAGGTTAGACTGCCAAAAGTAACTTACGTTAACCCTTTTATATAAGGGAGAATACCTTCTAATTACGGATTAGTGAAACAAAAATCGTAAATGGGGTAACTTCAAATGAAATACTAACTGTTTTCTTTTTTGTTACACTAGGGTTGTAAACATTAATAATTTTAACGATATCATTCACGTAATCCATAAAAAGGGCTTGGTATAAGGCGGCTGTTTTACTTATATTAATCTAGATAATTGTAAGCCTTGTATTTTAGGCGTTTGGTAACTCTTAGTTGCCTTATAAGTATTCTATATAAGCTCATTTAATAATCCAAATAGTTAACTATAGTAAAATACGGAAAGGTGGTAGGGATTTTGTTTATTATATCTATAATTCCTAAACGTAGTTGTGATTTATTAATTGAAAAAGGCGTGGGGAAGTATGTGAAATTTCATTCAGATATAAACGTAATTAAGTTTATTGTAACGGGACCCTTATTACAAACAATTTTAATTATGGTTATTAAAATATATTGTATTTTTATTATTGAAGAACTTAAATATTTGAAATTGGTTTTTGTAATTTTAGGGGATCTTAGTCTAGTTATATTCAATTTGAGCTCGTTGGTCGGTTTATTAACCAAACAAGGGCTGTTTTCCTTGATATGGCAGAACTTTTGTATGTTACGGGAGATTTGGACCCTATATCGAAGGGGGCGATATATTCGTCGCCGGGATCTCGTGTAACCACTTTTCCTTAGGCTACGATCATCCCGGCCATTTCAAGTAAAATGGGGTCCAGAAGAGGGAGTTTACGTAATAAAGCCCTACTAATATGTAAAGCTGTGTGACCTTAGTAACTAAAGGTAAGTGTAAGGAGTGCGAGCTGAGTTTCGTTCTTTTCGGCAAAGTATTGGCGGATATTAATATACAAGGGCTTTTTTTCGCATCCCCATATTGTTGGATAAAAAAACTTTTTATTGGTTTTAATAGTAGTGGTGTTTGTGGCTAAATCTTAGGCTGTCACTTTTGTATTATAACGAATCCTGCCAAAAAGTTTAATCTTGTTTAGTTGATGCTTCGAAACGCGAATGAATTTTCCACCCTTTCGTTTTGAAGCCGCCGGGTAATTTTCGTGGGCCGAAATGAAAGGTCTGTAACAATTTTAGCATTAATTAGTTGCTGCAAACAGTCCAAGGTTATAATCTTTTGTCGCAATCGAATACTTAAAGTAACGAGTTGGTTGAATTTAACGTATATAAATATAGTATTATATATATCCGCCGTTATAGAATTGTAGCCAGTAACGTTTTATTATTATTTTCGACTCTTTATAATTACCGAAAAGTCGAAAGAATTTGATGGGTTTAATAAATTAGACGATTTAAGTCATTAGGTCTTTATAAACGTTTTAAATGTAAACCTATATATAAATGTCGATTAATATGATCTTGATTTAAATCGTAATTTACCTTTTTATTACTTTTGAAACCTCGATCGAGGTCTTTTCAAAATGGGTGTAAGTAACGTAAAAACCTTTTTTATCGCGTACAAATACCAGGATTGGTAAAGCGTAACGGTGGTTCATTCAATAATATAAAATAATATCGATATTATTTCTTAAATTAAAGCTTATATATAATTCTAATATCAGTATAATGTATAACGTATTCCATAGGAGTCTTTTCTAACTATTTAAAAACGAACAAATGTAATTATATTCATTTTACAAAAGAATACCGGAGGGAAACCCTTGTTATATTAAATTTCAAACCCTCAGACATTTTAAAGAAAAAATCATAAGTCCTAAATTTTCGTTGCTTTTTAGGGTGTAATTCATTGCATGTAGTAGTACTTCTAGTAATTATAAGAGAAGTTTTAACAGTTTTTCGTATATTTATATAATATTTTTTTTTTTTACAAATTTAGGATAACCAGCATTCTACTAAGGCTTATTATCGTAGCCAACATAGTATTCGGGTTCGTCGGGATGGAAGGTTTAGTGCCTTTATTCGCTGGGGCGGATATTAATATCAAAGCCATCGTATAAACAGCGGGGGAAGGCGTGTAAAAAGCCTTTTAGAGGGTTTTTCATATTTTTTCAGTTTGTGTAGAAGAAGAAGGAGAAGGCGGTGCGGGTTTATATACCGATATAATGCCACTTGTCTCAATTTTGAGGCACTCGTTTGTAAGGTAGTCGGTAACGTGCGCCGCATTACATAATGTTAATATAAGGTGTATAGTAAAGCTTGGTTCGTTAGATCCTACGAAGAAGGTATTAATAACTTATTTGTAAGACTTGTATATAGACTTTCAAACTTAGAGATCACGCCTTTATACATTGAGTACCTTATAGAGATATTCGGCACCAAAGCGTTGAGTTCGGTAAACAATAGCTTCCTTTTTCTCCGGTGGCAGTTTAGTTGTCTGATACTATTGCTTCAGCCCTTAAAATACTTTTCAAAGGTCGGGCTGCCTTTTAAGGTGCGTTGAGGACACTAGTAGTCGATTTGGCCCCTCCAGTGTTTGCTATAGAGGGAGCTATTGAGAAAATTTTCTGGCGATATTAGGAAATCGTCTGTATGTTTGCTGGCAGCACTAAAAAATGTGAAGGCTGTCCATGAATGTGGCGAGAAGACTTTTATTAGGTCTATTATCTTTCACATCGTTAAATCCTATATCCCCTTCCTATTTTTCTTGAAAAACACAAAAAAACTTGGCTTTAACATCGATATTAAAACAGGCTAACAAATTAAAGGTAACGGCTAAATATTTACATTGAATTTGAAATTGAAACACTTAAAATTTCACTTTTCATGGCTAAAACTAATGGTATTGAACCTTACGAAGTTATAACATCCCTAATTATATAAATAGTGGAATTTATAACAAAAAAGAAACAATAAAAAGTTGTAAAAACAATTTTTCAAAATGATATAGACTAATTAACGTTGAAGGCAATGAAAAAGCCTTGACATTGATACCAAACACACTTCCAAACCCAACTTAACTTCAAATTGACGGTAAAAACAACTCAAATTTGGTCATTGAAGTTTTTTTTCAATATATTGAACTTAAATAAAAACCCCATGGTCCACGTCATTTGCTTCATAATACCTTTCTACACCGCTAAATTCCTTAAAACTATCACAGTGAATACTACATTCAAACCACTGTATACTTATTGAATTAACACGTATTTAGAACTTACGAATTTACGAGTTTACGATGTGAATACTAATTTTGCTACGATAAATTTTCAAATTGATACGAAATAGATAATGATTTAACATTAATAAATATACATTAAGGCCAATTAAGTATTAGTAAGGTCGAAAAAGCTTACGAACTTTTAAAAAGTGCTAAAGATATTCATATATTTAAAATTAGCAATTTTACAATTTTATTGGTACAACTGCTAATAGTGGTGAAAGCTTTTCATAAAATGGTTCGACATAGCAGAGGTATAACAAATTTAACTGGTATTTACAAAGTACCTAGGTATAAAGACTAAATTGTAACTATCGATAAACATCTTGCAACGGGTGATAATATATAAGAAAGCTTTAAAAGATATAACAAAGTAATTAGTACAATGACTAATCAATCATACTTACAACACTAGAAACAACCTATCAATAATAAATGTGTTATCTATACCTTTTCGAAGTGAAGTTTTGATATATAAAAAGGTGGGTAAAAAGGATGAACTATATAAATTACGAAATATCTGTAACCTGAACATAATGGTCCAAACCTTAAACGATTCCGTTACTTCTCGCATTACTAAATATTAATCGTCCAAAGAAAACCCTAAATCTTGAGAGAATCTTGAAGTCAAAAACCTTCAAACCAAACAAATTAATCAATACAACTTTTTCAATCTCATTAATAATAAATGATGAAAATTGAACGTAGTAAAAGAATACTTTGAAGAGAATACATATTAAAAAGTAAAACGGCGATAAAGACTATCAACCCGGGAAAACATACATAGTAGTTTGTGTGTCTTAAAATTAAAAGTTCTACGGAAACCGCGGCCTTTTGTTGCAAGCTGTGTATTATAAAAATTCCGGCAAAACCATTTAATGAAGAAAACTGAGGTGAAATATACGTCTTTCTAATATAAGAATTTGTTTAACTTATACCGTCAGCTAAATTTGAAAAACAGGATGTATCGAATTTTCAATTAATAATAATCCATGAAGTTGAGGGCAAAACAACGGATCAGCTGTATGAATATTGAAATGAATTAATTAAAGCTGTAATAATGAAGTTAAATATTGGATCCTTATTTAATATAACATAATTTAAATAATGAGCTTACGTTCAATCTTCACAATTACGATTAGTTTCACTGTTATGTTAAGTGGTAAATTTACCTTTCATAACCTCAACATTACGATAACATGCTGGTATTTCATTTTGAATAATTAGCGGATTATATTGCGGGAATTGCGGAAGAAATTCATGCAAAAATTACCTGTCGCAAGGGTAGTAAAATTTCTTAAACTTTTTTTGTATTGATAAAAACAGGTGTTGATTGGGTTTTGATCTATCAACGAAGTTCAGAAATGATCAATACATAAAAACCTGAAAGTTTAACCTGTATTCATTAACAACATGAAAACGAGACCTTTAAATCATTGGAATACAAATTAATGATACAGCTTTCTTCGAAAGTATTAGGCTTATAACGACAAAATAACGTGTTATTGAAAACTTAAGTTTTTCAGAATATAAACCAATTAAGATATTCGTTACGGAATATAGCTTAATTTTAAAGAATATTTCATCCGTATTTATGATACTAATGATATCTGTGACATATAATTTAGTTCACACCAAGAGAAATTACAAGTATAACGGAAATAAGTTTAACTAAGGAAACAAGACTATAACAACACTTAAAGTAAGGAAATCGAACATCTTATATCTTTATTATATAAACCGGGGGTATTTTACGATTTTTATATGTAAATACAATTCAGGTATCTATAAAATGAGGACTTGAACAGGTTAAATGATCATATTTAATAGAAAATATAAAATTTGAACAGTATTAATATGATATTAGTGGATTTGGCAACGGCGAAATTGATTATTTGTACAGACGGCTTTTTCACAAATAATACCAAGCTTACTACCAAAAACTAATTCTTCATAATACTTGTTAACAAAGATAAATTTAGTATGCAATTTATCATTACCGATAATTTTGTATACTGAATATTCGTTAATTGTAAGCGCATGAAATGAACCGTGCTTATATCGAAGGTGTAAGACAGAATGATAGTCTTTGATATTTGTATATTAATTGATAAAACGTGAAGGATTAATACTTCATTTCTGGGGTTGCTTTTTGTACCTTTGGTTGTCTAAACTAATTACCGGAGATTTAACGAGTATTCATTGAAGTTGGATACAATTAATAAAAAAGCGCTTGATAATATACGTAATGGTTTTTGAGAAGGTATATGAAACCCGGGAGATTAATAAATTTCGGTGGATTAACGGTAAAGATAACCATATTGATGCTATAACTAATCCATGCTTAATAGCATTTTAGAAAATTGTGTGGATAGTAATATGCTAACTGTACGGATAGAGAACTATGTGTACCGCTAAGCACATAACGCAGATGAATAGGATTGCCTTGGCAAATCGGAAGACTATCTCGAGAACGGTAGCATTAATAATGTATAGGAAAAGCATGTTTAAACTCACTAGCAAAAGGTATGCGATTGGTTGCGTATAAATTTTTGATACGCGTAAGGCTGTAGCGAAACCTCTTTTTATAAGAATTTAGGATACCTTGACTCGGAATTATAGGGTAAGAGGCAGTAATTGGAGTCAGTGTGTGTGTGAAACATATCCAAACTAACAGAGGTTTAGTATGTGAAGCAGGAGGGGTTCTCAAAGATTACTACCAAAAAGTGGTTGGCCATACTAACGCATGCACGCACGATACCAAAGGTCTCCAGGGTTAAAATAATAGTTATTTACAGTATTTTTAATTTAAGTATACTAATACTAAGTTTAATGTACTGACTTCGAATTGACTATATTATTTATGGGTTAACTGCAAGTTAAGTGAAATAGGTGCCTACTTTAAATTTGGGTGCAAGCTAATTAATTAGTAATAAGAATTAGTGGACTGACTAGCTAACGACCTGCCAAACTTAGAAGTAACACATTACTACTTTCAATTCAATACACCACTTATTTCGATCTGAGATTCGAATCGGCTACATTTAAGCAATAAAGGCAAACCAAGAGTAAATGATTTAAATATTAAGAATCTAGTTGTCAAACAAACCAATTTTATGATGTTAAGAGTAATACTATTGGTGATACAATTAATATTAATTTAGTTGTTGTTCTATTTTATTTCATTCGAATTTTTTACGGTTGGTTCTTTTTTCACAACTCTAACTACATTTTTATATCTTGTAATAAATAATAAGGGAGAGGAATTCAATGTTTTAATGAGGTTATGAAATTGAAGTAGTATTTAGGGAGTTAATTCATTATATTCAATTGAAATCATTGCTTGGAATGCGTTATATATACTTTTATATATTTATGAGAAGAATTTTAGTATTTGAATATAGAAAAGCCGGTAAATAAGGTTTAATTTTTCAGGAAGTCTGCATATAATAGAATCAAATTTCATAGGAATATTTTGACATTTGAGTACAACGATTTGAAAAGGAGTATAAAGGAACATGTATTTTTTAAAAAGTGTAATGTGAAAGATTAATTATGGATTATAATAAAATGACGTTATTTTAAAATATGTTCAAAGGCTATGTATAACTGAAACAGCTCAATTAGTTAGCTGTTAATTTTCCTTCCATTTTTATTAATTATAATAATTTCGTTAGTCTTGTTGGAATAGCAGTATTTTCAGTACAGTTGGTGAACTTTACTTACCTTAAAGTTGGCTATACTAACTGCAAGTTGAGTGTATTGTTTTGTGTGGGCCTACTGTATTGGCCGAAGAATAAGTACAGTATGTGCCTACTTTCAACTAGGGTATATGCCAAGTAATTGGCCATACAAATTACTACGTAGACCGATTAGCGGTCTGCCAAACCTAGAACAATATATCCACTACTTGACTACTGCAATACTACTGTTTCTTAGACCAATCGAATCGATAACATTGCAACGTCTAAAGCACTACCAATACTAATCAGTGCTTATTAGGTTAAGCACAAACAAGTTAAGTAGAAGAAAAGGCTACTTTCCGGTTACGCTTTGTAAAAGACCAAGGTAGAGGAAAGATTTTTTCGAAGAGCCTTTACTACTACGTCGGTTTTTACGGCAGTAAGTAGAGATGAATTTTAGGTTGCGTCGGTTTTTATGGAAGCTTAGAGGTAGCGATAGAATCGCTATTGGAAACACCAAGAAATCTTTACGGATACTTTTTAAATATAAATGTTGAGATTATCTGTTAGAAGTTCTATAGTTCGGCAAGTTGGCAAACGGCTAAATTTGTACCACTGCGGGAATTACTACAACAAAAACGACTAAGTCTCACAGCTTATAACTTTTAACCCTCAATCTTTACTAACAATAATAGACGACTTTTGACCTTACCCTTTACACAAAAACTTTGCCTTTTCTTTACTGTTTCCACTTCCCATACGCCAATTTAATCGTTAATATCGTTACTTTGAGCGAAAACACTAAGTTACGCTAAGAAAGCCACGTTACGAGACCTAACGCCAAGTCGTTAAGTTTCCACGCGACTTTATACCATAATACGAAGTCTTTATTCACCTAGATTACCAAATCCCTCGTCAACCAAGTCTTATATAAGCCAAAACATTAAGATAGCATCCAATTAAGAATATAAAAAGTCAGTCGAAGCCTTCGGAACTGTTTTCGCTAACTATTATGACAAATAATTTTGTATTACAGATGTTAACGAGACTTCGACCAAGGCTTAACTGACTAATTACGTTGCATAGTTTATCCTTGACATGGACCTCAGTGACAATTACGGCTGCAGAGCACACGCTTTTCAATATTTCCGTGAGTTTTTTAATTAATAAACTCTTAACATGTAGAAGATAATCCAACATACGGTTAAGGTTAAGCTAAAAAGGGAGGTTACACGCTGTGGAATTTATATCCCTGAAAAGACTCCGCTAGGACTGGTTGAAACCTTCTTTAAATTAGCCTAATAAGAAAACCCTTTTACGATCATAATCCTTGAGACCGGAAAGGGAAGAGCGTTAAAAGTCTTTAATACCCTCATAAATACTTTATGGGACCTCCCCTTTACTCTTAATTAAGTTAAGTCTCTTTACACGTTAACGATGAAAAACCTATTTATTTGCTTGACAGCCTACTCCTTTTACTTGACAGTGTGGAGTACGCTTTTAGCTGTGGTAAAGTACGTGAAATAGCAGCCACTAACGTAGCCAGAGGGGTTAAAGTTAGCGCCCTCCATCAGTTAATTGAGCTGTGTCATTGAATACCTTGAAACCTTTAAGTTTTCATTACCCCCTAGCCTTTTAATTCAAATTGTTAAGGCTTTTAAAATCCTTTTTACGGCAGGTTTGACTATATACGCGATCTTATTATCGATTTTACCACAGAATTTTACCTTTTAGGTTAGGCGACTGGCAATTACGCTTATTACTGTACTTAGGAGGCTTTAAAACTTGAATTTCTATGAAATATCAATAAAGACTGAGATAATCATCGCGAACTTCCTCCAAGACCTATTAAGATGGTCAATATTAACTACAAGTTCCTTACAAACTTCGCTAAGATCTAGAATAACGTATAGAAGTATAACGGAAAGCGCTATAATCTTTTCGACACGAAGATAATACTCTTTTTGAATATTTGCAAGTAGATAGAGGTTCCCCCTTCTGATTTTTATTTGCCATTTACCGAAATTCTTATAAGACACGTTAGGAACTATTGATTAACATTTTTAACCCAAGTAATTACCTTCCGCAAAGTTTACGATAGTATGAAGAGTTACTTAGAGCACAATATACACCTTGTTTAATACCATATAGACTAGGCTATTATAAGGTGTACTACAATTATATCGAAGAAGAAATAGTAGGAAAACCAATTGATATGCTAAATTTTATGTATAATAAGTTGATATTTTACTAATAAGTAATTGAGAAAGTTTATATTAGCGAAGTTATATTTCGCGAACACGTACAGGTAACTATTATAGGTATTAACGAGTTTGAGTATGTTCTATAATACCTAAATACCACCTATTAAGACTCTTTTAATAAGTTACGCTTTTCGTTTAAAATTGTGATAGCGCGTATACTAAACTCGCTTTGTATACACCCTTAAGTTGGCAATTTCCCTAATGAAAATGAAAAAAATCTTACGGCAATTAATTACGTCGACTGCAAGTATGGTTATAGGCGCCATTAACGCTGAAGGTTTGGCTTATCGACCCTAAATTGAAAGTAATTGCGACTCTGGAGTTAATAAGGTTAATATTTAAGCGGACTTGTTAACTGTAAGAACTGTTATGGACTTAAGCTATGAGCCGTCAGTCTGAGTCATGTGTCATGTGCATTTTGAGGTGCACGATGTTGTGTTATGTCATATCCCGCCCTTATAGTGTGGTTAGCGTAATCCAGAACGTCTGGATTATTAGTACTTTTGACATGGTGCAACGGTCAAGAGGGCTGACTAACACCAGCTTATAGAAGCTACGCTAACCGGCTTGAGCTAACTTAATAAGACCATCACAAGAATGATGGTCGTAATAGTGGTAAGAAGGTTGAATTTATGATAAATTTAACTATTAGTTAACTCGCTACCCCTTCGCCGAGCTAAATAATTGAAAGGTAATATATTATATATGGTACTCTATCACTTTTAAATATGATTATTTAAAATAAATCGTAGAATTTAAGGGCGACGAACTAATTAACGGTTGTAATACTCTTAAGCGAATTAAATGATATGAAGATTTATCTTTTAAACCGGCCTAGTAACTAGTTGACCACGGATTTCTGTACCGTTTAAGCGTTAAAGATACTTACCTTTACCTTAAATAAGCTATTTACCCCCTATAAACCTTTAACCTCCGCTATTGTTACGCTGACTATACGTTTTAAGGTACTTAACAGAAGGTTATTCATACTATGTAGCACTGTGGAAGGAAAGCACTACAGCTACTAAGATTAATCTTTACGATATTAATAAGGCTAAAATTGGCTTTGGACTAGTTAACTAACTATTGTTAGTTTGATTATATTTTATAAACTTAAGTTATTTACTTCTTCTTTTAGAGGATATAAAGACCTTTAACATTAACTTTAACGTTAATTCCAGTAAATTGATTAAAAACGACTGGAGGTTTCCCTTTGCCTTAAAGTGTGCATACTTATGGTTTTATCTTGAAAGCTTAGATATAGTAGTGTTAAACTTAACGTTAGAGATATGTTAATTACACTTAAGCTTTAATTATCCAGAACCTTACAGGATTTACAAAGTTCTAAAGGTAGCTAGTTACTAAAATATGAACTTATTAGCGTTAAAAAAAATGAAAAGACTTTACCACTACTGCTGAGTACACTCCCAAACCCTCCTAAGCTTCAAATTCAAATTTAAAAAAGATTAACACTTTAACTTTCAAGTTTTCTTAAACGTATCTTACTTGAACAGCAAGCTAATATTATATATTGGGGACATTGATACCGCATTTCACGGCGCTAAATTCCTTAAAACATTACGTCGAAGGAAAAGTAAAAGTCATTACACACTTTATAAATCAATATGTACCTTAGACTAATAACCGTATTAGTTTATGTTATCAATGCCAACTTTACCACGATTAAATTTCAAATTAACGTTGATTCGATAGGTATTTCATGTAAATACGTTTCCGTTAAGGTTTATTAATATATTGGTAAGGTCCAAAATGCATATGCATCTTTGTAAAAGGCCTATAATATCTTTACGTTGGAAATCGAAAGCTTTACAAATTAGGAAACACGGCTTTGGATAACGGTGAAAGGTCTTAACGATACTATTGTCCCTAACGGACTTATACCAACTTTATTGGTATTTGGAGCCTACTCATGTATAACAATCGAGTCGCTACTATTGTCAAACACTCAGAAGTGCGTAGTAACATAAAACATAGTCTTAAATAAATTAAGGAAGGAATCGAAACGTCGTTAGGTTAACGATGCTCTTAATATTAGGGACTAACCATTAATAACAGATTTACCATCCCTCTCCTTTTAAAGTAAAGTTCTCACGTGGCGTAAGATCGGTGAATAAAATGAGCCGCATGATATTTTAAGTATTAATAACGAAAATATAGTGGTTAAAACTATTAACAGCCTTATTATTTTACGATATATAGAGGTTAAGCCGTATAAAAGACCTCTTAAGTCATATAAAGACCCTAATATCAATAGCCTTCGAGATGAACGAATCAGCTAATATAATCCTTCCAAACCAATCGTTAATAATCTAATGAAACTACAATGACATAAACGACTACTTAAAAGGAGGATATATATCAAAAAAGAGGACAGCGATAGGAAATACAGTCCTGGCAGGTTATATACGACAGCGTAAATTTCTTCAAAGAAAAAATTCAATAGAGAGCTTTCTCTTAAGCTACGAGTCAAAGGCATTACTAATATACTGGGTAAGTTATTTGAAGAACGCGACTAGATGAGAATTAAGGGAATTTTTTACGAGACGTCGTATAAATTATGCCGTTAACCTAATTTTAAAGCTGAAATGTCACCAATTTTAAGTCGAGGATGATTTACGAGGTTGAAGATAAAACTACGAACCGGCTATACGAAAATTCACAGCTAATCGTTTAAATATACGGTGACAAATGTAAAAATCAAATCTTTATTTAATTGCTTGTCATCACAAATATTAGCTAACGTTTAATCGTCGCAATTACTATTAATTTAACTATTGGCGTAAAAGGTAAGTTGAGACTTAATGGCTAGGATATTACCTAAGCGTATACGTAACTTACCACCGATTTTCAGCAGATTATACTATTGAAATTGGCAAAAGAAAACCCAAGGAATAAGTTTCCGACCGGTATGATAATACTCTATATTAAGCTTTTAAAAGGACTTGTCGAGGCAGGCGTACACTGTTTTTTAACGTACTAATTATACTTTAGAAACAGGCTGAAAATAAAGACTTTAACTTTTAATACATGCTTATCAATTATAAAGCTTAAAGTCTTTGTTATCGTAAGCATATGAATAAACGATACCTCTTTTCTCGAAAATATTGATTTTATAACGGCTAAAAAGCGTATTAAAGGAAAGTTGGTCTTTTAAAAGTTTAAGTTAATTGCGACGTTAGCTATGGGTATACAACTTGACTTAAATAGATCGTTAATCCGTATTGATGATGTGAAAGCTATAACGGGCACATACATTAACCTATGTTGAGAAGGGAAATCTATAATCCTAACGATTATCGATAAAGCAAACGGAGCTAAATTATAAAGATACCTGAAATAGAGGGCCCGTACGGCCTATATCACCACGCTATATTAACTGAAGGCATAGTACAACTTTTTTATTACGGTATAAACACAGGATTCATAAGACGAAGATTGTAAAGACTGTAATATGTTAAATAAGAGGATTTAGTAGCATATATATTATATGGAAAAAAGAATTAATATGGTTTCTATAAATCTAATAAATGCGAATTCAATGACTTTACAAAGACAGATTATTTGTTAATAATACTAACTTTATATCGTAAATAGATTTCTTAATAATATTCTTCAATAGGGAAAGTTTCAAAGAGAAAATTACAATGACTAGAAACCTTACATATCAGGTATCTGTTAAATATAAACGTATACTATAAAGCGTGTTAGCTTTAAAAGTATACAGCATAGTAACAGGCGTTAATATCGGTATGGTAACGAACGAATAACTAAGGATTATTATTAAATAGCTATAATTGCCTCCGATACCTATAATAGTGTATACTAACTTCCGAAACCTTTACTAATGCCTATTAAATCTGGTTACAATTAATGAAAAAACGTTTAATAATAGATGTTATAACTTTGAACAGGGTATACAAAGCCCTGGAAATAAATGAATTCCGTTAGATTAACGGTGAAAATGACCCGGATAACGCCATAAATAATTCTACGACTAATAACTCCCTTAAAAAGTTTATGAATAGCAATAAGCTAACCGTACTAATCGAGGGTTACGTAAACCGCCCGGTACATAACATAAAAGAATAAAGTTTCCCTAGCAAACTGAAAGATTACTAGGGTAACCAGAGCAATAATGGAGATGGCAGTAGGTTAAATTACGATCAAAAGGTATGTAATTGGTAACGTACCTAATTTGTATGAGTTTATAGTGAAAAACCTATACACGGGATTTGATGAATGGAAGTCTCAAAAGGGTGAAGTAAAAGGGCTACGAGATGCTGTAATTACTGTCAATTTTAATACATATTGATCGGAATTAACATGGATTTAGCTTGTTATAAGCTTATGGATTAAGGAGGGATTTCAAAGGTTGCTACCAATCAATGGAAAACTACGCTAGTATGCAAACACAAAATAAAAAGTGACTAGTATTGGAATAGCAGTCAAATGTAATACAGTCAAGTCAACTATACTTACAGTAAAGTTGATAGTACGTAATGCAAATTGCCTGTAGTTTGTGAGACTACATTGCAAGTGTAGTGCAGTAGGTGCCTACTTCAAAGTGGGGCACAAACCAAAGCATTTAGCTATACAAATTAGCGTGAAGACTGGCTAGCGGCCCACCAAACTTAAAATTTACAACTCTAACTTTACAACTTCAATGCAGCACCAGTTACTTCGACTACAGTGATTCGAATTGACTACGTTGCAACGAAAGGCCTACATCTATTAGGCAAGACCTACTAACAACGGAGCGATACCCTTTATATATTAATTTAATAAAAGGTTTATAATAAGATGGGATCAAAATTGTCAGAAAACTATGACTATACGGCGGCTTTAGATAAATTTAAGGCGAAAAAAAAAGACGCTCAGTTTTATAATGGTTCGATATTTTGATGCCGATGATGACGTTTTAAGTAACTTAAATCGGATGAATCGCCTTTACTTCATAAATAGTAAAATATTAATAAAAGGGTTAAAACTCTATAGTTATGATATTATAATAAGATATATATAACCGAATATACGTTACTCGAGTTTTTCGAATAAATTTCCCACAATAAGACGACTTTTACCGAAAACTAATAAGTTTTACTTATAAAATATTATTATTATTATTGTTGTTGTTGTTGTTGTTGTTATTGTTATTATTATATTACTCCAAATAGTGGCGCCGATAAAGTTAAAAACTCTATTACAACTGGCCTTAAACGTTAGAAAAAGCCGGCGAGGGAAAATGGTGCAGGGCGGAGCGGGTACTAAGCGACGCCAACGAAGGCGTTTGGCGAAAGGCGAGGTAGGTATTAAACAAAGCCGATAACGGAGAATAGAGTTAAATGGGGCAGGTATTAAGTAAGGCTGATAACGGTGGGTAACGCGAAGAGAAGCGGAAAAAACGGTTCTTTAAATGGAATATAAAAAACTATAACATATTAATTTACGCCCGGATGATACGATCGGCATAAATACGGTTATTAACCCGTTTACCATAGTCTTAGTCAACCCGGTTTTAGTTAAGGTCCATAAACAAGACGCGGGTAAATTATAAGCTTTTGCAGTTAAGCTTTAAACGTTGTTCGTTACGTTTTTTAAACCGTAACTTATATTGGTTATAAAAGGTATAACTCACATAGTAATATCATTCTGATTGTTCGTGTTAAATTTACTAAAGGATATACGACGGGTATTATAAGGTACCAGGGTAAAAAAGTTTCGAATTAATATATGATCAACCGAAGATGTCTGGTTACTGGAAACGAGCGAGACGATTAGGAGAAACCATGGAGTTTTTGGAGACAAAGTGCTCGAAAAGAAAGTATGGCGAAAATATATAGCTGAAAGTATGGTAATTAATACTACAGCTATAGTAAAGATACCTTAGGTTCAGGCGATATTATAAAACCAGTTAAACTAATTAATGAATTCGGAGAAAGTAAAAGCTAAAACGGGCTTATAACGCAGGGTATCATATTGAAGCCTACGGGGAAAAAATAAAATATAATTACCGTATTGTAATACTACGACTAATTACCGCAATGATACGTATAAACTAGGCAGAGATATAACTAGATTTCCCAAATATATTATAACAAGGGATTTATATACAGTCAAATTTCCAAAAATGTTTTTTTTTAAATTGACCCTACTATACACCTTTCGGTAAGCGTAATACCCTCAATTACGATGGATGCTAATATAGGTTATAGGTACTTGGAAATTAAAAAGACGACTGATATAAGATATTTTGGTATTTTTAGCCTATAATAGAGGGAATTTACTTTCGTCTTTACTATTACCAAATATGATGAGGTCGTCTATATAGTAGAGGGATTATAGGATATAATTAGCTGCAAGGGTATTAGAGTATAAATAGGGGGTATACTTTACGTGAAGGTCAATCGTCGTTATTTGGTACGTTAACAACAGTATAATTTAGGTCTAAATCATTGTAAACGTCATTAATATAGGAAAAAAGGAAAAGAAACGAAACCGTAACAGGTAAATAAAGGATACAATATGAATTAAAAAAAGTTAATTATAATTAAGGTCATTGTAAAATAACGCGAAAAGAACAGGTGGTAGGGAGAGGATTAACCAAGTAGAAAGAACAGGGAAAAAGGTTTTGTAAGCTATAGTAAAGGTTATATTTATAGGCGTAAGCGAAACGAAATCGGCAAAGGTTACAAGTTATACAGCACGTCAAGAAACTTGTTATACGGTTTAATTTACTCGGGATTAATAAGGCATATAAGTTATACGGCGTATTAGGGGGCGCATTATATGTCGTAGGCAGCCTGGTGTTAAAACGGCTTATACGTTATACGGCACGTTAGGGAACGCGTTATACGGCGCAAGCGGCCCAAGTTTAAAACTGTTATGGACTTAGGTCGTTGGCCATTGAGCCTATAGGTTACGTGACTGTACGTAACGGGATGGGCAGAACCCGGCTTGGGTTCAGCCCTGGTGTGGACCGGGCACGGTCCGGGTACAGGCCAAGCACGGTCCGTATATGGTACGTATAAAGGCACGTAACGGGTTGGGTATTGGTCCTGCCTAAAGGCCCTATACATTAGTCTACGGTAACCTTTTTTAGTTTTATTCCGTAGCTTCATAATAAATCTTATTTGGTACCTACTTATTTCACCATCGTATATCCGACTATAATATACTATTAGGGATTTTTTTTATCATTTTAAAGAAATATTACTTACGATGAACAAATCGATAATAAACGTTAATAATTCGACGTTATACTTTAATGTTATTGGAAAGGATAAACCGTCGTCAAATACCTAATCTTCCATCTTTATAAATACACTTTTTACTTTATCGAAATTGACTTAACCGATATTTTTCGTTTATTAAATAAAACTATTTTCGGCACGAGTACATTAGCGAAATTATAGTATCAAGGAGTGGCGAATGATCCGTTATATAAAATTCATTTTTTACCTAAAGTAAGATAATTAGTGTAAATTGCGGATTATGGGATTAACCCGAGGGGTGTATTGCGTTATATTAATCGTTTATAGTTATCTAGTCAGAAACTATTAACTACAAGTATTTTGTAGTAAACTTACAACTCGTTTATTATAAGTTATTCTGGTAAAAATATTTAATTTCGCGTTTTTAACAGGATGAATATTAAAAAGGAATAATAGTAGATATCCGACCTTGTTATTGAATATATACGTTATATAACTGGACGAAATTTCGTTATACCTTACCATAAGGCGTTTTGAACTTTTTTTTATCTTCCACCGGTATTAAACGTATATTTGATTGATTTCATAATCGACTTATTGGTTATTAATAATGACTTTTGATATTTGATAATTATTACTAATCGTTTTTTTAAATTGATTTAACTAAAGACTATATAGTTTATAACGGCCGATATATACACGGAACGTTTTCGGAATATATGGTTAAGATTTTATAGATTTTTATTTTTTATTATTAGTATCCGCGGTTTCAATTTGGTAAACGTATTTTAAACCTCCTTTTGTTTTAGTAAAAATCGGATGACTTTTTTTTATAGTGTATCACCTATAAATAAATGGTAATATTAAACGGGTAAACCAAAAAGTTTAAAAGTACTTATGTATCGTTGTCGTCTTTTTGTAATACGATTAAGTTTTATATTTATTCTTTTATTAATTAGCGTTCAATAACCGGAAGTTAAAGGTTACCGGGTTTAATACGAATCATTTAGCCAATAGGTACGAATTGTCATTTATCTTAAATGTAAATGAAAACATGAAGTCGTTAATTAGTCTGGTAAGGCGAGTTATTATATTTTGAGTTTATTTACGCGAATAGATGAAGTTATTTTGAACGACGACAACTTATATTAACCAATAAATGAAAACTGCGGTAAATAGTAAATAATATTCGGCGAAACTATATAAAGTAGGGGATTAGGTTTAGCTAAGGTTTTGTAATATTAAAACTAATCGACCGAGTAAAAAGCTCGATCAATTTTACAATTAGTACCAGGTGGTTGATATTTGAAACCCATTCAATACCATATTAAATATTTGCATAAATATTTTGTATTTTATATAAACTACATTAATTGGGCGGTTTCGGACCCCTTTTTTTCGTAAGTTCTATTCGATATACGCCTGGAATTAGTTTTGGTAGTTAAAAATATAGGGGAAGGTAAATACGAGGAATTTCAAGTACATGATATCTTTCCGGTTAAAACGGAGAGGGGCGGGTTTATCACGTATTAGTTAAGTAAAAGGGTTATAATAAGTCGAAGTGAAAATTGTTGGAAAATTGATAATATATAATAACTTGAGATGAATTGGAAACGAAATAGTAAAATATTCAGGTTTACGATAACTCGGTATTTCGATGTCGACATTAAGTTTATATCAAGCGATAGGTGTGGGGCGAATCTTTTATACCTTTGGATTTATAGTTTATTTAAAAATAAAAAGAATAATTCATTATTGAACTAAATCATAATATAATAAGTAGGGTTGGGTAAATATTACCAGACTTTTTCGAATACGTATTTAACCGTAAGGCGATTTGTACTACATCTTAACGAAAATTTATTTACTTATTATTATTAGCCTTATAAGGGTATGACAAATACCGACGTTATTAACATTAGGAGTTTGATTGTAATTAACTTTGAATATGAAGTAACACTAGGTGAAGGGGACAATAAAACGCGTGGCGGAAATTGGTAAGCGCCGAAAAGTGGGGTTGATAATAAGCGGAACGGATACAAGGCGACGTCGAGGATAACGAATAACGCGAGGAAATGCGGGCGTTAAAAAAGGCTAATAGCGGAGAATACGAAAAGGGACGAATGTTAAGGGAGGCCGATAATAAAGGATAACGTTGGGAAAAACGGGTATTAAAAAAGGCCGACAATAACGGTTAATAAGTAGTAGGACAGGGGACGGAGCGGAGGAAGTAACCTTTTAAACGGGTTATTAAAGACTATAATACGTTAGTTTAGACTTGGGTAACGTAGTCGACCCGGGTGTGATTTTACTCCCGTTCGCGGTCGGCTTGATTAGTTTACTTTTGTTTAAATTTAGTAAATGGGACATTTGTAAAATCGGACATCGTATAATTTAGTTTTAGACTTTGTTCATAACATTTTGCAAACCGTTGCCTATATTAGTTATAAGAGATATAACTTAGTAATTATATTGTTATAGCTTTTGAAGCTGAAATTATGGAAAGGTATACGACGATAGTTAAAAGGGGTCAGGGCAAAGACGTCACGCGTTAAAACCCAGGCGACCGAAAACATTATATTTTTATAAATAAGTAATATAATAAAAGGTAGCGAAAAAGTCCAGGGTAAAAACGGACCCGAAAGGAAAGGACGGCGTAAGTGTATAATTAGAGGGGTAACTGCTTATACGGCCGGTATAATAAAACAATTCACGTTCAAACTATATTATGAAGCCGGGTAAATTAATTAATTAACTTGAAAAAAAGCGGGGTGAAAACGGGTCGACAATTTTGGAGATCTTTTTAACATTTATATACAAAGAGATAGGATATGGCTTTTATCTTTCCTGTAATAATTAATTAACGTTAAAAGGTACGTAAATAGGATAAAGCCGTAATTAAATTTGTTTTTTTAAATATATTACGAAAAAAAAGTTAATTTATAGTTAAGTTTTTCATAAGGTAAACTTATAGGTTTACCTTATTATAAACTTTTCCGTATATACGATACCTCTATGCGCGATAAACGGGAACATAGAAAAAAAACTTAAATTTAAAAGGCGGTTATTATATAATATACAAGCGTTTTCAATCTGTAATAAAAAAAGCTTATTGTTGGAATAGTATCACATGCAGTGCAGTAGGTAAACTTTACTTATAGTAAAGTTGACTATACTGCAAGTTGAGTGTATTGCTTTGTGTAGACTTACCGCATTGGGTGTAAGTCGAGTGCAGTATGCTGTACTTTACTCTAGGTCACGGGTCAAGCAATTAGCCATACAAATTACAGTGCAAATCGTCTAGCGGTCTGCCAAACCTAGAACAATACATCCATTATCTGACTACATAATACTACTGTTACTTCGACTAATCGAATCGACAATGTTGTAATGTCCAAGGCCTACCAACATTGAGCAGTATTTGCCTGTTAGGTTAAGTACAGATAAGCTAAGTAAAAGAAAAGGCTACTTTCCGGTTGCGCTTTGCATTTATTGTTAGGGTAGAGAAAAGGTTCTTGCGAAGGGCCTTTATTAGTACTGCGGCAGTCTTTCAACGGCTGGAAAATAGAGAAGACTTTTGGGTTGCGTTAGTCTTTCAGCGCTAATTTAAGATTTAACGACGATATCGCTATTCGAAAACACCATGAAATTTTTATTAATCTTTTTTAAAAAGCGTTAAAATTGACCGCTAAAAGTCACAAACGAAAAGTTGGCAAACAGCTAAGTTCAACTACTACGTATGCTACTATTACAAAAACGACTAAGTCCCTACGCTAAATAATCACAATAAACAACCTTCGCCCTTTTCCTAAAACCTTTACTACTAACAACGACCTTCGACCATACCTTTTATATCAAACCTTTGCCTATACTTTATTTATTTTCTACTTCCTACGTTACTTTAATCGTTAATTTTGATGCCCTAAGAAAAAACACCGAGAAATACCAAGTTACGCTAAGAAAAACACGTTACACAACCTCTTACTAAGTCCCTACGCCTAAAATCACCAAGTTTTTCGCCCTATACGCCTGTTTAAATGTTTGCCTCTAGCGTTTAATTTGAGGCTATTACCAACCCCATCAGAAACGAAAAGTAATCGAAACGCTCGGAACTGTTTTTGTTAAGTTATACAATAAACAACTTTAAACTACAGATGTTAATGAGACCTTTAACGAAGCTTACCTAACTAACTACATTAGTTAGTACATCTTCGAGTTTAACGCCGGTAAAGAGTTTGGCCGCGGCGTCAATGCTTTTTAATACTTTCGAAAGTTTTTTGTCTATTGGACCCTTGACATATAAAAAGCAATCCAACGCCACGTTAAGACTAGGTTGAAGACAAAATTTAAGAGGCGTGGGATTTACATACTAAAAAGAGTTTTGAAGGGAATGGCAGAAACTTTATTTAAGTTGACCTAACTTGAAGAATGTCCACAGGATCCTTAAGAAAAGGGCAAAGCTGTTAAGGAACCTCAAAACCCTCATATATAATCCAGAGTGCCTCATTTTCACCCTTAGCTAAGTTAAGCCTCTTTACACATTAACAATAAGGAACCGGGTTTAGTACCATCACGTAACAACGCGAAGTACGCCCTTAGCAGCGGAAAAGCACGCGAAGCGATGGCTGCTAACGCGACCAAAAGTATTAACGTTGGCGCTTTACACCAGTTAATTGAGGAACCCATTAACCTTTAACACTACGGTCACCAAATACCTTAAAACTCCTTTCCCTTTAAACCTACTTACGTATGTAAACCGACTATAGGCTCTACTAAAAGCCTTTAACCATCAGGCCAAGCGATTATCAATTACCCTTAACACTATACCTCGGAACCCCTAAGACTTAAGCCGCTAGGAAATACCAACCAAGTTTGAGATAACTATCGCGACCTCCCTTTAAGACCTGTCATGATAGTCAATATTAATTACAAGTTAATAACGGATTTCTCCAAGATCTATGATAATGTAGAGAAATAAAACGAGAAGTATTACAACATTTTAAATACTAAAATAATGCCCTTTTTAAACATTTGCAAGTGGATAGAGGTCCTACCTTTTAGTTTTCACTTACTGTTTCCTGGAATCCTTATAGGTTGTGCCAAAGATTACTACCTGACCTTCCTAACGAGCGCTACCACGTTTCACGAGATCTACGATGGCATAAAGGGCTACTTCGAATACGAAGTCCACTTTATGCAATATTATACGGATTGGGCCACCATGCGGTAAACTATAATAATAACAAAGAAAAGAAAAGAGGAATTATTAGTGGATATTTTTAATAAGATGCTTAATAAACTAATAATGTGTTAAAAGGCAATGAGGAAGGCTTAAACTAACGAAGCTATACTTCACAAACAGGTACGGGTAACAGTTACGGGTGTTAATAAATTTGAATACGCCTTACAATTCCTAAATACCACCTACGAAAGCTTTTTTATATAGCTTCGTTTCTCGTTTTCCACCGTAATAACATGTACACCAAAATAGGTCGGTATATACCCCTAAGTCGGCAACTTTTTTAACGTGGATAAAAAAAACCTTGCGGTAATTAATTACGTAGACGGTAAATACGAACGCTTATAACGCCTAAGGTTTGGTCCATCGACCTCAACCTCAGCCCCAGATTGAAGGCAACACCTACACTGGTGTTAACAAGATATAGGCGGACCTGTTAACCGCTAACACTATTGTCATAATAATGGCAAAAAATGTTATATTTGTGGTAAAACTAATTACTAGTTAACTTAGCACCCTCTTACCGAGTAAAACAACAAAAAGGTAATGTATTATATCTAGTACCCTGCCACTTTGAAATGAGAATACCTAAACCAAGTTTCAAACTTCGAGGGGGATAAGCCTATTGATATCAATACCCCTAAGTTAATTAAATAGCACGAAAATACTACTCCTAATACGTTAACCCAATAACTAGCCGATCATATCTTCCTATACCGTTTGAGTGGTAAAGACCTTTACCTTTTCTCTAACCATACTCCTAATTCCTTACACACCTTTAACCTCTATGATCGCTACGCGGACCACACGTTTTAAGGTATTATACCAGATACAAAGGCAGCGAAGTACTCAACAAGAAGCTATTCGTAATACGTAATACTACGGAAAGAAAACACTACAGCTACTGAAATCAATCGTTACGATACTGGAAAGGCTAAAATTGGCGTTAGCCCAAGCGAACAACTATTGTTACTAGGGATAACGGTAGTTTAAACTATTGTAAGAATAATTACATTTTATATCCTTAAGTCTCCTACCTCTTTTCGACTTTCCCCAAAGGATATAAAGACCCTTATCGTTAACGTGGACGTTAATACAAACGAACTAGTTAAAAAAAGCCAAAGGTTTCCACTTACTTTTAAATAGAGGCATTTATAGTTTCATCTTTAAGGCTCAGAAGCAGTGGTGTTAAACCTGACGAAGCCGGAGATACGTTAACTACACCGGCGTTTCAACCACCTAGCTGTTAATAAGTTATACAAAGTCCTAAAGTCTGCAAGGTATTACTATGTGGAATACTTTATCCTAAAAGCTATTGCAAAGCTTTACCACTACTGCCAAACACATTCTCAAGCCCCCCATAAATTAAAGTTTACACTAAAAAACTACAAGGACTTTCACTATAAGATCTTTCTTAATATGTTTTACTTAAATAACAAGCTTGTTTTTTACGTTGTTAACTCCGAAACTTCTTTCTATAAAGTTAAGTTTTTAAAGTCCCTTTCGATAAAGAATACGTGGAAAACGTTAAAAATGCTATGGATTAACACGTATCTAGGTCTACCTAACGTTATCGTCTACGATACCGGTACCAACTTTACGACGGGAAACTTTCAAAAAAATATTAAAATAATATGTATTTAGTATAAACAGTTACCTGTAAAACCCTATTGAAGTATTAGGAAGGTTAAAAAAACACACGCCCTACTTTGCCATACATATAGTATCCTTACTTTAGAAATCTAAAGTTTTACAGATTCGGAGGCACGCCTACAAATGGCAGTAAAGGGTTTGAACGACATTATGGGCCCTAACGGCTTGGTGCTAACGCTACTAGTCTTTGGAGCGTATCTACGCCTAACGAGTAAATTTCCGCCTTCAGAAAGCACTCAAACACGTGCTACGGCTTACAATAAGGCTTTAAGGGAATTACGAAGGGAATCGACACGCCGCCAAGTCAATAACTCCCTTAATACCAAAAACGAGCCTATAACAATCGACGTATTTGCTTAACCACTATAAAGTAAAGTTCTCATGTAACAGGAGCCAGGAAAAAAAAAGGGGCTGTATAAGATATTAAGTATTACAAACTTTAAAGTAGTTATTGAAATTACTAACGGCCCTATATCTTTCCGAATTACTTAAGTTAAACCTTATATTAAGACTACTAACGATAAAGATCCTTATGTCAAATGATTAAGTCAACACAAACATCTTCTACCTGTTATCGACAAGTTAATAAAATACCGCCGACGCAAACAATTACCGAAAAAAAGGAATCTTAAAGAGGAGGAATACACGCCGGGTCACATTTACAATACTACTTAAGTAATTAGAAGACAAAGGAATAATGAAGACTTAGCAGTAAAACTTGGCGTATAAGTAGTTATTAAGATTTTCGGTAAACCTTTTAAGGGAAATAACAGGGTCAAAATCAACGGTTTATTAACTTGAGGTGTGGTACAATATATGTTAAAAGCTAATTTTAACCTTCAAAACCCGAATATCACGATCTTCAAATCGAGGATTATCTACAAGGTTAAAGGTAAAATTACGGGGTAACCGTATAAAAAGTCACGGTTAATCGCTTAAAGATACGGCGATAAATGTAAAATCTGGATCCTTACGTAATCGATAACGAATTAGAAAATTAGCTAGTGCTTAGTGGTTATCCTAGTAATAAATTTGTTAGCCAAAACTAAAAGTAGGTATACCCATAACAGCTGTGATATTACGTAAACCTATATACAGTTAACAATGGATTTACAGCGGATTATATTATTTAAACTATCACAGAAACTCCGTATCATCTACCCACCAAAAACGGTAATACAATATGTTAAACCACTATATAAACTAGCTAAAACAGGTAATTACTAGTTTTTAACCTACCAGTCTCACTTTAAATTCCGGCTAACGATAAAGTCTTTAATATATGACCCGTACAAATTGGTAACGTAACAGAAGGATTTTGATATAATAGGTATATAAATTGACGATACCCTTTTCGTTGGAACGGCTAGCTTTGAGGTATAGGAATAGCAAGTGGTCAAAAACTCAAAGTTTTGAAATTGTAAGCCGGTAACAATGTTAACGGAAAACAACTAACTTAACTTTAATGGATCTTCAATCCGTATGCTTTGTATTAATTCCGTCCTAAGCTTCCACCAAAAGAGCCAGGATGTTATTTTTACTGTAATCGATAAAACTAATAAGGTTACGGCTTAACAGTACTTGAAACAACATGCACGGGGTAATTATATTGCCACTTTATATCAACCGAAAGCCTTATACGATTTATCTATTACGACACAAACACAAATACCAATGGATAAAGACTTTGATCGACTAAATAAGAGGTTGAAGTAAATAAATGCGAAACTTGGACCGCAAAATTGATATGGTACCAATCGACCTCTTAAAGGCTAAACTGATGATCTTTACGAACGGGTCTTTTACAAATAAGCTTCCTAATAACCATTATTAACGAATATAAGCGGGAAGATTGGTTTAATATTACCGGCAACCTAATCCACTAGATTTTCGTCAAGTGTAAAAGGATTATACGAAACATATTAACTTTAGAGGTCTATGGAATAATAGCGGGCTTTAACGTAGGAATGGCTTTATGGGAAAACCTTAACCTCATTACCAAATAGCTAAAGATTCCCTCTATCCCAGTAGTAATTTGTACCAACTTAAGGAGTTTCTTCGAGTGCCTATAAAAGCTCGGAACTACCAGCGAAAAACGCCTAATAATTGATGTAATAGCACTCCTCTAGGCCTACGAAAGGAGAGAGATTAAGAAGTTTCGATGGATCGATAGCAAAGATAATTTTATAAATGCCATAACGAAGGCTACGCTAATCAAAGCCCTGGAAAGGTTTGTGGATAGCAATAAACTGACGATACGTATTAAGGGATACGTGAATAGACCGCCCGGAAAGCCCAGATTATGTAAAGGCGGGCAAATATTTTCTGATACATTGAAAGACTCCTAGGGAATTGATAATGATGACCTATTTAAGTGGTATAGTTGAAGTTACGAAAGGCTGTGGTGAAAGAACTTTTTGTAGAAGTTAATAAACTAGGACCTCGAAGAAACGTAGCAATTAAGGTCAAATGGGGTTAATTTACATGTAATTAGATGCAATGAAGTATGGAAGTCAATTGGAATTGACAGGAGGTACGAGGTTGCTGTTTAACGCTAACCGGAAAAGATTGGTCAGCTACACTGGCGTACGCATGTACAAACTAAAAACCCGCTAGTGTTGGAATAGTATCACATACAGTACAGTAGGTCAACTTTACTTATAGTAAAGTTAATTGTACTGCAAGGTGAATGTATTGCTTTGTGCGGACTTACTGCATTGAGTGTAAGTTGAGTGCAGTACGCTGCACTTTACTCTAAGGCATGGGCCAAGCAATTGACCATACAAATTATAGTGCAGACCGGCGAGCGGTTTTCCAAACCTAGAACAATACATCCACCATCTGACCACGCAATACTATTGTTACTTCGATCAATCGAATCGACAACATTGCAATGTCTAAGGCCTACCAACACTTATTTTTAATTTTACTATTTTCAAAGACGAGGATATTTTTTATAACATAAGAGGGTTATAATGAGTAATGAATTATAGAGTATTAGTATATATTAAGGTAGTATATTTCACAGAAAGGCTTATTATTCCTTTCAAAGGCATCGGCGATAACATAACTTAAGTTAAACGTATTATATACGTTAGTTATAATAATTAGTTCAAAAAAATGAAGAAAAACATTAACTGGAATAGTTACTTATAATATATAAAGGAAAGGTAAAATAGTTATAATCAGGGTGGTTAACGAAGGGAGCGGTAACATAAAAGGGAAAAAAAGGAAGTTGTAAAAATTACGGGGGGCGTTTGTATTTATAAGGAATTAAAGGACCGGATTAGATAAGGGTTACGTATTATACGGGGCGTATTATACAGTATTGAAAGAAAAAACGCGAGTTTATACGGCGCGTTATACGATATCGGCGGTAAATATAACGTATTTTACGACGGGTTAAAAGATATGTTATATTATGTCGGCGGTAAAAAAAATTTATAATACGGAACGTTAATGGGTACGTTATTGTAATGATCACACTAAATACCCGTGAGTAAATAGAAGGTGTCAGGGGGTTTATGTTAGCAGTAAGGTAGCAGAGGTAACAAAGGTGCAATATCAAGAAGATGTTTTTTCGTGCTGTAGAATGATTACTAGCCGTTAGGCTATTCAGGTGTGTAGACTGAATACTTAGATTGACAACTGAAGAGCTATGAAGGAAATACTATCTATGTGGTAATGACCGTGTTCTTATATCCTATGGCCTTCATACCATCTTCAGTACTGGACCGCTGAAGTCGCTGGTCGCTTCCTGCGATCCAATGTAGTATCAACTGGACCGCTCTTCGGTCCTTGCGGTCCCAACCCTAACCCTTGGTCCTTACATAAGAGAGATCCCTGGCTTGATGTGTTGGACATCAGGCTTCTGATAGCGCAGCGGACCACTGGCCTATTCCATGACCTGCAGTTGATCCTTGGGTTATAACAGTTATACGATATCGGCAGTAAAAAAGATATATTATATACTTTGCTTACGGGTATATTATAAGGTACTGGCGATAAGGTTAAAAGTGTCACGACTCAAGCATGATAGCGGGTCAGGAAGCAAGCCAGTGTGCAGCTGAGCCCGAAGTCCAACACATCAGGCGGGAAACACCTTTCCTTTGTTCGCAGAAATGACTAAGCCAATCATGTGATTAGGATCAGTGGGATCATCACTGATCCAATTGATCCAGTACTGAAAACGGTATGAAGGCATGGATATATAAGGACATGGGCAGCACCACATAGATAGTATTTCCTTCATAGCTCTTCAGTTGTCAATCTAAGTATTYAGTCTCAGTATATTCTGAATAGCCTCACGGCTTTTGATCATTACTTGCACGGTTGCGATATTGTTCACTCAGCACCTCTACTACCTTCTTGATAACATAAACCCTCTAACACTTTCTATATACTCACGGGTATTTAGTGTGATCATTACAAAAAGGCGCGTTATACGGCATCGAAAACCTAGGGTCGGGCCGTTCGAAACGTTATACGATATATTAAACGTAATATTACCGGCTTACGTTTAACTAGCATATTAGGTGGATATATCTCGCGTTCGGTATTTATTCGGAAGGTCGCCGTAACCCTTATAATATCTTGGGAAAAGGGGGTATATTATAAACTTTGGCCGTTAGCTATTAAGCTTATAATTTACGTCATTATACACATAACGGGATGAATAAGATATGGCCTAAATTTGGCCTGGGTGCGGACCGGGTACGGTTCGGGTATAAGCTGGGAATAGTTCGTGTACGACACGTGTAAAGGAACGTAACGGGCTAGGCATTAGTTCTGCCCAAGGGCCCTATACGTTGGGCTACGGTAGCCTCTTCTAGTTTTCCTCCACGCCTTAATATTAAATCTAATTTGGCACTCACTTAGCTTACCATCGTAGGTCGAACCATAATAAAAACGGCTTATACTTTATGCGACACGTTAGAAGACACGTTATAAGCCTGCGCTCAGCTTGTGTCCAACTCGCGTATTAGGCGGATACAGCCCATATTTAACTTTTAGCCGACGGGATACTACTTTTTCCACGGGTTTTGAATAAAAAGGGGGGTACATTATGAATTTAAGCCATTAGCTATTGACTTTATAGGTTATATCACTATACACATAACGGGTTATACACGGACTATACTTATAAGACCTATACGAAGTACAACTATAGCCTCTTTTAGTTTCCCGTCTCAACCTCGATAATAAACTCCAATTAGCACTTACTTGGCTTATCATTATAGGTCAGATCATAACAACTTATTAGTATAGGTCGCCGTAAAGTTAGTACAAACATTTTTCAACCTAACCTAATTTAAAAAATGCCTTTAAGACTTAAGTCATAAGAGAAACGGTATTAAAGAATTTTCACGTTTTTATATACGTTTTGGGGAACTTCGTTTTTATACTTGGTTAAATGAAGCCTTTATATACGTTATTGATAAGGAACTTCTTAATTTTCTCGAAAGTTTAGCATTTTTACGTGACAACGAAAAGTACTTATTTAGCGGCGGTAAGGCGCGGAAAATAGCCATTGCTAATATAGTAAAAGGTAATAAAGTTAGTACTCTTTACCAGAAAATAAAATAAAGTATTAAGTCTGTTGGTAGGCCTTAGACGTTGCAACATTGTCGATTCGATTGGTCGAAGTAACAGTAGTATTACGTGGTGAGATAGTGAATGTATAGTTCTAGGTTTGGCAGACCGCTAGCTGGTTTGCACTGTAATTTATATGGCCAATTACTTGGCCCGTGCCCTAGAGTGAAGTGTAGCATACTGCACTTGACTTACACCTAATTCGGTTAGTCTCTACAAAGCAATACACTTAACTTGCAATTCAGTACAATCAACTTTACTTATAGTAAAGTTGACCTACTGTACTACATGTAATACTATTCCAATACTAGCGGCTTTTTATTTGTGAGTGTACGTCAATGTGGCTTACTAATCTTTTCTGATTACTACTGAATTAACTTCTTTTTAATTAGCCAGACCCTTGTCAATTCTAGTGTATTCTGCACCCAGATTGACTCCAATTACCTCCCTTTTTCCCATAGTCCCGAGTCCTTCGTTTTTCAACTCCGATACACAAGTCTTTTGCTACAGACTTACGCGTATCACGCATTCCACCAAATGCGTACCCTTTGCCAGTAGTTTCAACTACTTCTATCGCCACCATTATCCTGGCAGTTTTTCAGTTTGCTAAGGTACCTCTATTCGCTGACACGTAATTTGGCTTTGCCAGGTGCCCCTGTTATATAGCGCTTCAATTAACCAACGCTTTTAGAGTGTATACCTTGTCTTTGACGGGCTTTCCGAGCCTGTTGCACCTGTTGGGCTTGCCAGGCCTGCCGGCCCTGCTGGGCTTGCTAGGCCTGCTAGCCCTGCTGGGCTTGCTAAGTTTACCAGGCCTATTGGCCTTACTTGGCTTGCCAGGTCTATAGCGCCTATTCCTCAGCCTTTTAAACTTGTTAGAACTCCTAGGCTTGTGGCGCTTGAGCCTTTTAAAGGTTTTAAAGATCTTCGGCCCCGCTTCAAGGGGTTTTTTCTTTTTAAAAATTAAAAGAGTCCTTATTTTGAGGAATTTAAAGGTCTTCCACTTAAGGGATTTAAAGGTCTTTCAAGTCTAGTTCATTGAAAAGATTTTCGTTTTCGTTTTTCGAAAAGTCTTTGTTTTCGTCTTTCCTAAGGTTTTCGTTTTTATCTTTAAAGGATTAAAGGTATTCCTTAAATTAAACCAACTCAAAAAGGATCTTTACCAACTGAATAAAGATTTTTTTAACACGTAAATCTTTCGTTGCTTAAATTCTACTTTTAGCTTATATTGAATAGCTTTTGAAATATTTTTCCACATATTAATAATCTAGTTGTTAAAAATCTTACGATACTTACGAAAGGCTAGGCTATTAAGATTATGTTTTTCGCCGCCGTCTTACTTAATAATATAACAGTCGACGAAGTTATCTAGGTGTTCTTTGGTTAAGGTTTCATTAACGTCCTTTCCCTAAATGTTATAACTATAATATTTGGTAAAAATAACTTCAAACGCCTTAATCGCTTCTTTTTTAACGGGGTTGGTAATAGTTTTCAAATAGGCGTTAACGGTAGAAATTTCAATGGTTTAATTTATATAAAACTTAATAAAGCGAGGAACCTGGTAATTTTAGGCGTAGGAAATTGGTGTTTTTAGCGTAAAGTTATGTGGGAGGTTGGCGATTTGGTGAATATGGGGTTTTGGAGTAAGGTCATTTAATGTGGATTTTTAAGTGTAACTTAAAGATTAAAGTAATATGAAAAGTGAAAAAAAGTAAAGTAAAGACGAAAGTCGTTATAAATGGTAAAAAGTAAAGGTTATTTATTAAAAATCGTAAAATTTAGTCGTTTTTATAGTAGTAATACCTATATCAATATTACCTTAGCCGTTTACTAATTCACCAAACTTTATGACTTTTAATAGTTAATTTTAACATTTTTAAAAAGGATTAATAAAGATTTCCTAATATTTTAAGTAACGATATCATCGCTACCTCCAATCTACTGTAAAAATTGCCGCAATCTAAAAGATTTCTATATTTACTGCCGTAAAACTCGATATAGTAATAAAAACCCTTTATAAAATATTTCTTTTACCTTAACCGCCGTGATTAACGTAAAGCGTGACCAAAAATTAACTTTTTATTTTACCTAGCTTATTTGTGTTTAACCTATAGTCAGGTAAACACTGATTAGTGTTAGTAAGCCTTCAACGTTACAACGTTGTCGATTCGATTAGTCGAAGTAACAGTAATATTACGTGGTCAGATAATAAATGTATTATTTTAGGTTTAGTAGACCATTAGCCGGTCTACACTATAATTTGTATAGCTAATTATTTGGTCTGTGCCTTAAAGTAAAGTATAACGTACTGTATTCGACTTATACTCAATACGGTAAATCTTTACAAAGCAATACACTTAACTTGCAATTTAATACAGTCAATTTTACTTATAGTAAAGTTGATCTACTACACTGTATGTAATACTATTTCAATAATAGCGGCTTTTTAGTTTATACGTGTACGTCAGTATAGCTAATAAATCTTTTCCGGTTACTATTAAATTGCCTCCTCGTTAACTAGCCAGACCCTTATCAATTTTAATGTATTCCGCACCTAAATTTACTTTAATTACCTCCCTTTTCCCTATAATCCTGAGTCCTTTGTTTCTCAACTCTCGTATACAGATTTTTCGGCACAGACTTACGCGTATTACATATTCCACCAATTAGGTACCATTTATCGGTAATTTCAACTTCTATTATTGCTACCGTTACCCTAACAGTCTTTCAGTTTTCTAGGGTACCCCTATTCACTAACACGTAACTTGACCTTTCTAGGTGGCCCTTTTATATAAATTTCAATCAATTAACGCCTTTAAAGTCTATACCTCGTCTTTATCGGGCTTTCTGAGCCTGTTACGCCTCCTCGTCTTACCAAACTTGTTGGCCCTATTGGGCT
The DNA here is from genome assembly GCA_038502455.1 of Anisogramma anomala. Lineage (NCBI taxonomy): Eukaryota > Fungi > Ascomycota > Sordariomycetes > Diaporthales > Gnomoniaceae > Anisogramma > Anisogramma anomala. The sequence continues at coordinate 3,276,331 of JASMMZ010000002.1, read as the reverse complement.
TGCCAGGTTTGCCGGCCCTACTGGGTTTGCCAAGCTTACCGGCCCTACTGGGCTTGCCAGGCCTGCCAGCTTTTCTAGGCCCGCCAGACTTACTGGGCTTATCAGGCCTGCTAGTCTTAATTGGCTTGCCAGGCTTATGGCGCCTATTCCTTAGCCTTTTGGATTTGCTAGGCCTTCCGGGCCTATGACAACTAAGTCTTTTAAAGGTCTTGAACGTTTTCGGCTTCGCCTAGAAGGGGGTTTTCTTTTTAAGGATCGAAAGGGTCTTTATTTTAAGGAACTTAAAGGTCTTTGGCTTAAGGGACTTAAAGGTTTTTTAGGTTGAGGTCGTCGAAAAGGTTTTTATTTTCGTTTTCTCTAAGGTCTTGTTTTTAATTTTAGGAGCTTAAAGGTATTTTTTAAGTTAAGCTAATTCAAAAAGGGTCCTTATTAGCTTAATAAAGCTTTTCTTTCACGTTTAAATCCTTTGTCGTTTAAGTTTTACTTTTAGCTTGAAATCAATAGCTTTTTATATCTTTTTCCATATATTAATAGTCTAGTAGTTGAAAAACTTACGATACTAACGAAAAGTACGGCTATTATGGTTACGTTTTTCGCTCTCGTTTTACTTAATAATATAAAAACCGACGAAGTTCATTAGATTTTTTTTAATTTAGTCTTTGCTAACGTTTTCCTCCTAAATATTATAATTGTAATATTTGGTAAAAATAGCTCCGAATGCCTTAATCAATTCTTTCCTAGCGGGGTCAGTAATAGTTTTAAAGTGAACGTTAGCGGTAGATATCTGAAAGTTTTAACTTGTATAGGATTTCGTAAGGCGAGGGATTTGGTAATCTTAGGCGTAGGGACATAGTATTTTTGGCGTAAAGTCGCGTGAGAGGTTGGCGACTTAGCGATTTGGGGTTTTGGCGTAAGTTCGCGCAACTTGGCTTTTTTAACGTGACTTCACGATTATTATTTTCGTTTGAAACAACGTACTTAATGATTAAAATAATGTAAAAAGTGAAAATAAGTAAAGTAAGGATAAAGATTTGGTGTAAAGGGTAAGGTCGGAGGTCTTTTTAAGTGGCGAAAAACGAAGGTTATTTGTTATAGGCCGTGTAATTTAGTCGTTTTTGTAGTAGTAATATTCGTAATGATATTAAGTTAGCCGTTTTCTAATTTTCTGAATTTTAAAACTTTTGACAGTTAATTTTAATATATTTAAAAAGTATTAATAAAGATTTCTTAGTGTTTTAATCAAGATATCGTCGCTATCTCTAATTTTCCATAAAAACTGCCGCAACCTAAAAATCTATTCTAATTATTACCGTAAAAACCGAGGTAGTAATAAAAACGTTTTACAAGAATCTTTCCTCTACCCTAACCGCCGTTATCAACGTAAAGTGTAACCGGAAAGTAGCTTCTTCTTCTACTTAGCTTATCTGTGCTTAACTTATAGGCAGGTAAGCACTGATTAGTATTGGTAGTCCTTAAACGTTGCAACGTTGTCGATTCGATTGGTCGAAGTAACAGTAGTATTACGTATTCAGATGGTGTATGTATTTTTCTAGGTTTGATAGACTGCTAGCCGGTCTGCACTGTAATTTTTATTGTCAATTGCTTGGTCCGTGCCCCAGAGTGAAGTGCAGCGTACTACACTCGACTTACACCAAATGCGGTAAGTCTCTACAAAGCAATACACTTAACTTGCAGTTCAGTACATTCAACTATACTCATAGTAAAGTTGATCTACTGCACTGCATGTAATACTATTCAAACAAAGTTCTTTAAAATCTCTACGTCCTTATTGCTCCTTAACCTTTTAATATGAATTATTTAACTCTTTAAAAATCCTTTTACGACCGGTATACCTATACGCGCGAACCTACCTCAAGTCTCATCACGGGACATTACCTTTGTGGCTAGGCAACTAGTAAATATCCATAACACAATAGATCGAAGGCTTTGAAACTTAAACCGTGAGGAAATACTAATGAAGATTGGAGCGATTATGGCGATCTGTTTCCAAAATTTGTTAAAATAGTTATTTTGCATTATAAGTCTCTTGGGAATTTGGTCAAGATTTTAAATAATATCAAAAATTATGATAGTAATCTTCATGACTATTTCGACATAAACATAATATCCGTTATCAATATTTGTAATTAAATAAAGGTTTTCCTTTTTAGTTTCTTTTTACCATTCCCCGAAATATTGATAGGGTTCGTTGAGGACTATTACCTAACTTTTCTGATCCGAGTAACTACTTTTCGTGATATTTACAATGGTATAGAAAGATATTTTAAGTATTGTATCCACCTTACTTAATATTATACTGATTGTATTATCATAAGATGAATTATGATAATGACAAAGAAAAAAGAGGAGGAAATACTAATGTATATACTAAATTAGACGCTTAAAAAATCATATTTTGTTAGCAAGTAATAGAGAAGGCCTATGTTGGCAAAGTTATACTTTCCGAACAGGTAAGGGTAGCCGTTGTGGATGTTAACGAGTTTAAATACACCTTATAACGCACAGATTTCACCTGTGAAAGCTTTTTTAATAATCTAATCGTTTCGTTTAGAACTATAATGAAACGCATACAAAGATCTATTAATATATACACCTAAGCTAAAGATTTGGGTAATATAAATAAATAAAAACTGTATGGTAGTTAATTACATCAACTGTAAATACAGCTACAGGCGCTTTTAATACCTAAAATACGGTTTAACGGTTTTATACTGAAGATTATAACTACGTTAGTGTTAATAAGGGTATTATGGAAGCGGATTTGTTAACATTTAAAACTATTGTTGTAATATTAATAAAATATATTAGATTTGTATTAAGTTTGTCTATTAATTAATGCATTACCTTTTCACCTAGCGTAATATCAAATAGGTTATATATTAGATCGAATACGCTACTCCTTTCGGGTAAGATCATTTGAATTATATCGTAGACTTCGAGGGTAAAAAAGCTGTTAACGGCGACGATACCGTTGAGTAAATTAAGTGATATAAAAATTCGGTTTCTAATACAGCCTAATAATCAGTTGATTACACCTTTTAATACCGTTTAAGTAACAAATACCCTTACCTTTTCCTCAATTAAGTTCTTAACCCATTATTTACCTTTAACCTTTGCGATCGTTATGCGAATCATAATTTTTAAGGTATCATATCAGATACAGGGGCAGTAAGGTATTTAATATGATGCTATTCGTATTACGCGGTACTGCGGGGAGAAAGTAGTATTGCTTCGAAGATTAACTGTTAATATGTTGATAAAGTCAAAGTTAGCGTCAGCTTAAACGATTACCTATCGTTACTAAGGATAACGGTAATTTAAAATATTATAAAACCGATGATGTTTTATATCCTTAAGTTTTATATCCCTTCCCTTTTTTGTTTAATAGATTTAAAAACCTTCGGCATTAACTTTAATATCAACGCCGATAAGTTGATTAAAATGGTTAAAGGTTTTTCTTTAACTTCAAGAAAAGACACTTCAAGTTTCATTTTGAAGGCGTAAAGGTAACGGTATCAATTCTCATAAAGTTAAAGATATGCTAATTATATTGTCTTTTTAGCTATCTAGCTGCTAATATGCTATATGAAGTCATAAAGTTTGTACGGTATGAAAGTGTAGAATACTTTTTTCTATAAGCTATCGAAAACCTTTTTAATGCTATTAAACTTTTACCTAATCTTTCCGAAGATTTAAATTGATATTAAAAGACAACAAGGATTTCAATTGCGTGGTTTTTATTGATGTATTTTACTTAAATCATAAGCCTTTTTTTTTCGTTATTAACCTTGCAACCTTTTTTTATAAAGTCAAGTTTTTCAAGTTTTTATCAGTAAAGGATACGTGGTAAACACTAAGGATAATGTGGATTAACACATACTTAGGCCTACCTGATGTCGTCGTTTACAATATTAGTATTGTCTTTGCGGCGGCAGAGTTTCAAAAAGATATTAAAATAATGGGGATTCAATACAAATAGGTGTTTATAAAGGCTTACTGGAATATTAACAAAGTTGAAAGGCATACATACTACTTCGCCAGGCGTATAATATATTTACATTAGAAATTATAAAAGCATTTTGGATCTAAGAATACGCTTCTAAATGGCGGTATAAAGCTTCAACGATACTGTGGGACTTGACAGCCTAATGTCTACATTGCTGGTTTTTAAAGCGTACTTCAGGCTAACGAGAAAATATTCGTTAGTGATAAGAATTGAGAAAAAGTCTGTGGCTTACGGATAATTATTAAAAGACTTAAGAAATAAATCGGCATAGTGCCAAGTTAATAACATCTTTAATTCTAAAAACGAATTCAAAATAATTAATGTACTCACTTTACCGTTGTAAGATAAAGTCTTTCTATAGAGGCAGCTGGATAAATAGGAAGACCAATATAAAATCTTAAGTATCGTAAACTTTGAAATGGTTATAAAACTATTAACGGTTACGTAACGTTTCATATTACTCAGGTTGAGCCTTAAATTAAGGCGATCAATAATAAAAACCTTTAGGTTAAAGAACCCAGTTAATACAACCCTTTTTTAACCGTTATTGATGAACCGACAAAACGTTGCTAGGGTATATAGCCCTTAAATAAGAAGAATACCAAAGAGTAGGAATATATACCGGGTTAAGCTTACAATACTACTTGGTAAATCGAAAAAAAAGGACAACGAAAACTAATATTAAAGTTTCGCATAAAAGGAATTATCAAGATCTTTGGTAAACCCTTAAAAAAAAAGTCATAAAGTTGATATTAATATCCTTTTAATTCTAAAAGTTAAATAATTCTTGTCTAAAACCAACTTTAACCTTTAAAATCCAAATATCACGATTTTAAAATCTAAGATTATATATGAGATGAAAGGTAAGACTATAGGTCGACCGTAAAAGAAAATTACGTTTAATTACTTAAGTATAAAGTAGTAAAGGTAAATATTAGATCCTTACGTAGTCGTTGAAGAATTTAAAAAAAATAGTTAACGTCTAATGGTCATTTGGGTAATAAGTCTGTTAATTAATATTGAAGACATGTTTTGACTCGAACGCCAAAATATAACGTAAACATATATATAATTAGTAACCGACTAATAGTGGATCGTTATATTAGAATTTCTACAGGAATTACGTGTTACCTACCTTTCGAGGATAGTAATGCGATGTATTAAGTAATTATACGGACTGACCTAAATAGGTGTACATTAATATAAAACTTATTGGTATCACTTTAAGTTACGGGTAGATATAAAGTCTTGAATATATGATTTGTATTTTTTGGTAACGAAGAAAAAGGACTTCAGATTAATAGGTATGTAAACTAATGATACCTTTTTCGTTTAAACGGCTGGCTTTGTAATATAGAAAGAATAGGAGATTAAGGACTTTAAGTTTTAAAATTGTAAGTTGGTTACAAAGTTGGGGGAAGGCAACCATCTCAACTTTAACGGATCGTTAATCTGTATATTTGGTTTTAATATTAGCTTTAATGTTTATTCAAAGGGTTAAAGCGATAATTTAATCATAATTAAAAAGATTAGCATAATTAATGCTTAACGGTAAAAAAAAAAAATGAGTATGTATTAGTTATATCGCTACCTTATATTAGCCGAAAGCCTTATACGATCTATCCATCACGGTATAAGTATAAAAAAGAATAGGTGAAGACTTTAACCGGTTAAATAAGAGGTTTATGTAGCAAATGCAAAATTTGGACTGAAGGATTAATATGGATTCGATTAACCTGTTAAGAGTTGATTTATTGAGTTTTACAGATAGCTCCCTTTTACATAACACCGATTAATCTTTACAAATCGTCTTTGTAATAAAATTCATTAATAAAGATAAACAGGAGGATGAGTTTGGTATTTTTAATGATTAATTTGTTGGACTTTTGTTAAATGTAATAATATTATACAAAGTATATTAGTTTTAAAGATTTACAGTATTATTAAAAGCTTTAATATACGTATAATAATATTAAGAATACTTGACGTTATTAGCAGGTGGATAAGGAATTTTCCTATTCCAGAGTTACTTTATGCCGAGTAAAGAAAACTATTGAAATACCATTTGGAATTCGAAATTATTGGTAAAAAAACACCTAATAATCGATGTAATGGCACTTCGTAACTCTTATAAAGTTAGGTAGATCGAAAAGTTTCGATAGATCAATAGGAAAGATAATCATGTTGACGTTATAACGAGGGTGTCGCCGAATAAGGCTTTTAAAAGGTTTGTAACTGGTAATAAAATGATTATACGTATCAAAAGCTACTTTAATGGGCCATTTATTAAGCCTAATTTACGTTTTAACAGATAATAATACGCTGGTAAACTAAAATATTACCAGTAAATTGACAATAACAACTTTTTTAATTAGTACAATTAAATTGTAAGTTTATATAGCCTGTAGAGAAAGATCTTTTTATAGGAAATCAATAAAATTGAAACTTGAATCCATGAGGCAATTAAAGGCAAATAGAGTTGGTTTAAATGTAAGTATATTTAATTTGGTGTGGAAGTGAATTTGAATTAACAGAGGTTTGGCTGATTAATAAGGACTGTAGGAATACTAGTATTTGCAGTGCAGTGGGTCAACTTTACTTACAATAAAATTGACTATACTAACTGCAAATTTATTTTATTGTTTTGAGTGGGCATACTTTATTGGCTGGAAAGCAAGTACAGTACGCACCTACTTCACACTAGGGTACAGGCCAAGCAATTATCTATATAAATTACTATATAGATCGGCTAGCAATCTGGCAAACCTAAAGCAATACATCTATTACCTAACTACTACAATAGTACTATTACTTCAACCAATTGAATCGACAAACATTGCCAGGTCTAAAGCCCTACCAATACTTATTAGTGCTTATTAGGTTAAGTATAGATTGAATAAGTAAAAGAAGAAGTTAATTTCCCGTTACGATTTTCGGTTACAATGGTGGTTAGGATAAAGGAACGAATTTTGTAAAGGGACTTTATTAGTATAACGCTAGTTTACAACAGCAGGAAAACAGAAACAACTTTTAGGTTACCTTAGTCCATAATGATAATTTAAAAGTAAGTAATGGTATCGTTATTGGAAAATATCAAGAAATCCTCACGGTTTTTTTAATGACATTAAAATTAACTATTAAAGGTTTTCAAGTTCAGAAAATTATCAAACAGCCAAGTTAGTATTATTTCGGGTATTACTATTAAAAAAATGACTAAAACCTAAAGCAAAATAATTACAACAAACCACCTTCGACTTTACCCTCCACATCAAACTTTTACCCAAAACACTAAGTTTTCCCTATACTTTACTTTTTTTTCCTACGCCGATTCAATTGTCAAGATCTCTATTTTAAGCTAAAATACCAAGATTCTCCAAGTCACTCCAGAAAAGCTATATCGCGCGATACAACGCTAAGTCGCCAAGTTCCCATAAAACTTTACGTTAGAATATCAAGTCCCTATGCCCAAGATTGCTAAGTCCCTTACCTTACACACCCTATATGCCCACCATGTTCTATATAAACCAAAACCTCAAGATAACACTTATCTAGGAACTAACAAAGGCAATTAAAGCCCTTGGAACCGCTTTTACCAAATATTATAATAAATATCTCTGGGTGTAGAAAGTTGACAAAATCTTAACGAAAAGGTATTGAACCAACTTCGTTGGCTACTTTATCGTTAAATACAATGAATGTGAAAATTATAACCGCGCCTTTCGCAAATACAGTAACTATTTCGACGATTGAACTATTGATATGTGAAAGGCAATACAAAAAGGTGTTAGGTCGAAGTTTGAATTAAAATTTAAACAACGAGGGATTTACGTATAAATACAGGGTATTATAAAGTTGGTACAAACTCTTTTCGACTTAACTTAACTTAAAGAATACCCTTGAAACCTACGTTCTAAATTTAAGGGCGTTGAAAACTTTTAATACCCTTATACGCGATTTAAGAGACCTCCTCTTTACCTTTAGCTAAGTTAAGTCTCTTTACGTGCTAGGGATATAGAACTTATTAACCTATTCGGAAACTTAAGACCTTTATGCAGCAATACGTAGTATGCTTTGAACGGCGATAGAGCACATGAAGCAATAGCCACCAATACAGCTGGAGAAATTAACTTTAATGCTTTGTACTGGTTAATCAAATAAGATCATTAGGTTTTTCAAAACTTTTAAGCTCTTATTACCTCTATGCCTTTTAATCGCCAAGTTTTCCAAAAGCCTTTTTACGGCAGGTTCACCTATACGTGTAAGCTTACTATAGGTCCTATTATAAAACCTTACCTCTCGGGTTGAGCGATTAGAAATTACCCTTAATACTGTGTTTAAAAGGCTTTAAGGTTTAGATTTCCAGGAAGTACTAATGAAAACTATGATAACTATTGCGACCTACCCCTAAAATCTGATAAGATAGTTAATATTAATTAGAAGTTTCTTACAAACTTTGCCAAGATTTGAAACAATATAGAGAAGTATAAAGGAAAGCCTTAATACCTCCTGCATACGAAAATGATACTCTTTTTAAACATTCACTAGTAAATAGAGGTTCCCCCTTCTAGTTTTTACTCCCTATTTCTTAAAATCCTTTCAGGGTAAGCCAAGAATAATTACTTAACCTTCCTAATCCGAGCAATTATCTTTCGCGAAGTTTACGGTAATATAAAAATCTATTTCAAATACAACGTCCACATTACACACTACCATATAAACTAGATCACTACAAGGTATCACACGATAATATCGAAAAACGAAAACCTAAATACCGATAAACATGCTGAATTAAATGTTTAATAATCTAATGATATACCAGTAGGTAATAGATAAGGCCTACACTGGTGAAGATATACTTTGAGAACAGGTACAGGTAGTTGTTACGGGTGTTGGCGAGTTTGAATGCCGCTTATAACGTTTAAATACTACTTACAAAGGTTTTTTTAATAGGTTGAACTCCTTGCTAAAAATTTTGATAACTTATAAACTAAATTCGCTTCATATATACTCCTAAGCCGTCAATTTTTAACACAAATAAAAAATACCTTGCGATGGTTAATTACGTCGACCGTAAATATGGTTACGGACGTCCTTAACATTTAGGATCTAATACATCGACCTTAAATTAAAAGTGACAGCTACGTTGACGCAACTAAGGTTAAGATTTAAATGGATCTGTTAACCGCAAAAACTATCGTTGCAATAATAGTAAGAGATTTTAGATTTATGTCAATTATAGCTATTGATTAACTTGTTACCTCCCTATTAAGCAAAAAAACAAAAAGGTAATATACTATATCTAATACCCTATTACCTTTGAATAGGATTATATAAACTAAATCGTAGACTTTAAAGGTGACGATCCAATTAATGGTAACAATAGACACAAATAAATTAAGTGTTATAAAAATACTACTCCTAACGTAGCCTAGTAATTAGCTGACTATATTTTTTCATATTATCGGATGGTGAAAACCTTTTCCTTTTCCTTAACCAGGTTTCTAATCCTTTATATATCTTTAACCTCCGTGATCGTTACGTGGACTATACATTTCAAGGTATTATATTAGATATAGGGGCAACAAATTGATTAATAGCAGGCTATTTTCAATATATATAATTGCAAAGGAAAAGCACCATAGCTATTATAATCGATTGTTATAATGCTAACAAGGTCAAAGTTGGATTCGAACCAGGTGAAAAGCCATTATTACTAGGGATAACAGTAATTTAAACTGTTGTTGAGTCGATTACGTTTTGTATTTTCAAGGTTTTTACCCCTTTTCTTCTTTTCTTGGAAGATATAAAGACGCTCGGCGTTAATGTTAATGTTAATGCCAATGAGCTGATTAAAAACGGCCAAAGGTTTCTCCTCACTTTTAAGTAGGAGTACCTATGGTTTTATCCTTAAGGCCTAAAATCAGTCATATTAACCCTAACGGAGACGGAGTTATGCTAACTATACCAGAAATTTGATTACCTAGTCATTAATAAACTATATGAAGTTGTAAAGTTCATAATTTAGAAAAATGTTGAATACTTTGTTTTGAAATCTATTGAAAATCTTTATTACTATTACCAAACGTATACTTAAGCCTACCGAATATTTAAATTTATGTTAAAAAATAACGTAGAATTTAACTATAAGGTTTTTGTCGATATATTTTACTTGAATAATAAGACCATTTTAACGCCATTAACTTTATAACCTTTTTTTACGAAGCCAAGTTTTTAAAGTTCCTTTCGGTAAAGGATACGTAGGAAACATTAAGTATATTTTGGATTAACAGGTATCTAGGCTCACCTGACGTCGTTATCCACGATACCGGCACTAATTTTACGATAGCAAAGTTCTATGAAGATATTAAGATAATGGGTATTTGATACAAATAAGTGTATGTAAAGGCATATTAAAGTATTAAGAAGGTTAAAATGGCATACGCCTTACTTCGCCGAGAGTATAATATTTTTACATTAAAGATTAAAAGTTTTATGGATCTGGAGTCACACCTTCAGATAATAGTAAAAGGCGTAAACGATATTATAGGCCTTAACGATTCAATTCCAACGTTGTTGGTCTTTAGAGTGTACCCGCGTTTGACTAGTAAATCTCTGCTATTATCAAATACCCAAAAGTGAGTTATAGCCTACAATAAAATATTAAAGGAAGTGTGGAAGGAATTGGCACGCCACCAAGTTAATAACGCCCTTAACATTAGGAACGTTCTTATGATAATCTATGTACTTACTTTGTCATTATAAAGTGAATTCCTTATACAAAAGAAACTAGGAAAATGGGAGGTCCTATATAAAACCTTAAAAAAAATTAATTTTAAAGTAATTGTTAAAACTACTAACGATTTTATAACTTTCCGTATTATCTAGATTAAACTTTATATTAGGGCTATTACCGATAAAATCTCTTAAGTGAAATGATCGAGTCAATACGATCCCCCTTTACATATAATAGATAAGCTGATGAAACCTCTGGTCTAAACGACTCCTGAAAAAAAGAAATATTAAAAAGAAAGAATATACACCAAGTTGAATTTGCAATACTGTTTAAGTAAGCAAGAAAAAAAGGATAACGAAGATTTGACATTAAAGCTTCGAGTATAAAGCATAATTAAAACCTCCGATAAAAGTTTTAAAGAAAGCGATGAGATTAGGATTGATAACTTATTAATTCGAGGAGTTATATAATTCGTATTAAAGCCCGACATTAACCTTTAAAACTGAAATATTACGATTTTCAAGTCGAGGATTATTTACGAGGTTGAAGGTAAGACTACAAGACAGCTATACGAAAAATTACGCCTAATCGTTTAAGGATACGGTGATAGAGGTAAAGGTTAAATATTTACGTAGTTGCTAACGATTTAGAAACTTAGCTAACGCTAAGTGGTTGCTTTAATAGCAAGTTTATCGGTGAAGATTAAAGGTAAATTTATACTTAATAGCCGTGATGTTGGTAGGCTTTAGACGTTTCAATGTTGTCGATTCGAATGGTCTTCTTCAAAGTAATCATAGTATTTCAGTAATCAGATAGTGGATGTATTTTTCTAGGTTTGGTTGACCGCTAGCTGGTTTGCACTGTAATTTGTATGGCCAATTGTTTGGCCCGTCCCTTAGAGTGAAGTGCAGCGTACTGTACTCGACTTACACCCAATGCAATAAGTTTGCATGAAGCAATACACTTGCAGTACGGTTAACTTTACTATAAGTAAAGTTGACCTATTGCACTGTATATAATACCATTGTAATACTGTTTCAATATTGGCGGCTTTTTGTTTTATGCCTGTACACTAGCATAGCTTACTATCAATTGGGAGCAACCTCCTCAATCCCTCCTCAATCCACAAGCCAACAACAGGCCAGACCCCTGTCAATTACGATTAATCTGTATTGGAAACAACCTTAATTACGGCCCCTTATGGCCCTTTTGCTTCATCCCTCCAAGGCCTTCGTTTCTCAAATCCTGTATACAGATCTTTCGCCATAAACCTGCACAAATCAAGTATGTTACCACTTACGTACCTTTTTCCAATAGTTTAAGTTACTGTCATCTTCACTATTGCCACTATTACCCTGGAGGTCTTTTAATTTGCCTGGGTAACCCTGTTTTTCAATATTACGTGTTGGGTAGTCCACGTATCCTTCGATTAGTACAGTTAACGTATTATTATCCACAAATCTTTTCAGATCATTATTAGGCGTGGCCTTGGTTATGGTATTAGCAGGGTTATCTTTGCCGTTGATCTACCGAAACTTATCAATTTCCTGGGCTTCGTATGCCTCTCTTAACGTTATTACGTTTATTATCAGGCGTTTTTCATTAGTTGTGCCTAATTTTGATAGGTATTTGTAGAGGCTCCGGGAATTTAAATACATTACCACAGGTATTGGTAGTAGATCTAGCTGTTTAATGACAATATTTAATATACCGTTAATTACTATACTGATATTAAAGCTTGCCATTATATCGTAAATTTTAGAGGTTAATACACTTCGAGTTACACGCTTATACTTAATAGATATCTAGTATATAAGGTTCCCGGTAATCGTAAACTGCCATTTAAACCTATCCTCGTTGACGAGCATTATTAGGAAACCGATTTGCGATATAAGGTTAGTATTGTTGGTAAATGACCCGTTCGTAAAAATTATTAGCTTTTCTTTCGTCAAATCTACAAAAACCATATTAATTTCTTTTTCTATGTGATCCATTTTCCATTGAATTCGTTTGTTTAACTTGTTAAAGTTTTTGCTATACGGGTCCTATGTTTGTGCCGTAATATAAAGGTCGTACGATGTTTTCAGTTAACATAACATAGCAATGTAGGCCGTATGTGCCCTTTATTTTAGGTATCTTTATACCCTTGCCTTGTTAACCTTGTCGATAATATTCAGGTTGGTGGTTTGCCTCTTTTAACGTAGGCTAATATAAGTGCCGCTTTTAGCTGTTATAACCCAAGGACCAACTGCAAACTATGGAACAGGTCAACGGCCAGCTGCGTCATCAGAAGCTTGATGTCCAACACATCAAGCGGGGATATCTCTTATTTAAGGACCCAGGGTTAGGGTTGGGACCGCAAGGACCAAAGAGCGGTCCAGTTGATACTATATAGGACTGCAAGAAGCGACCAGTGACTTCAACGGTCCAGTACTGAAGATGTTATGAAGGCCATGGAATATAAGGACACAGCCATCACCACATAGATAGTATTTCCTTCATAGCTCTTCAGTTGTCAATCTAAGTATTCAGTCTACACACCTGAATAGCCTAACGGCTAGTGATCATTCTACATCACGAACAAACATCTTCTTGATATTGCACCTTTGTTACCTCTGCTACCTTACTGTTAACATAAACCCCCTGACACCTTCTATTTACCTACGGGTATTTAGTGTGATCATTATATTAGCCTTAATATTATATATACGGAGTAACGATCCGTTAAAGTTAAGTTATGTGCTTTTAGCTAACGTTTTGATTATCTTACACTTTTAAAGGCCTGACTTTTCGATGATACGTTATTTTACCGCCATAAATCTAGTATCTCCGATGAAAATAGTATTGTTAGTTTATATATTTACGATACTAAAGTTTTTTCCTTTTGTAATTAACAGGTATAAGTTAAATATTAAAGTTTTTATATCTAACTTGTTTTTAAAGTGTACCTGATGCGTTAAAAACCAATGGACGTTAGCTTTAACTAGTCCGTATAAAGACTTAATATAATGTATTATTGTACTAGCTGGAAATTAGTCCCTTAGTTTTTATAGTAGTTTTAGTAGTATAATACATGAAAGATCAGTGGCACACTACGTGTACGCTTGTATAATATCCCGGCCATTAAATATAAACTGACCTTTTACGTTAGTAGTTAAACTAATAGCAATGATGACTATTAAACGCTGGCTAGTTTTTTGGATTATAGGCGATTAAGTGAGTATCTAATCTTTACCCTTATCACTGTACCCTTAGACGATTGACCGTGACTTTTCGTACGGCCAGTCTGTAATCTTACTTTTAACTTCGTAAACTATCTTCTATTTAAACATAGAGATATTTTAACTTTTAAATTGCGTTAACGGTATAAACTATATAACTCCCCGTAATAGGAGGTCGTTAATTTCTACTTGGTTACTTTTCTTAAAAGGTTTGCCTGATATGTTAATAATGTTTTCGGCTCGTAGCTTAAAGGTAAGTTTTCTGTTAAACTTTTCTTTGAGACACTTACGTCGTTATATATGCCTTTCCAGGCCTATAGTTTTTATTTTCCTCCTCTTTAGTATATATCCTTCTTTTAGGTAGTTTTTTACGCTGTTAGCGTTTGATCTGCTTATTAATAGTCGGTTTGGGAAGGTTATATTAGCTGAGTCGCTCAGCTCGAAGGTCGTCGATATTAGGATTTTTATCAGACTTAAAGGGTTTTTTGTACGGCTTGACTTGTATAATTTGGAAAGTTATGGGGCCGTTAGCAGTTTTAATCATTACGTTTTAGTTGGTGATATTTAAAATCTTATACGGCTTATTCCATTTGCCTAGCTTACTTTATGTAAGGACTTTACTTTAAAGGGAAAGTAAAAGCACGTTTATTATTAAAGGTCCATTCCTAATGTTAAGGGCATTGTTAACCTATCGGCGTATCAATTCCTTTTTTCATTCCTTTAACTTTTTATTGTATACAATAATACGCTTTTGGGTGTTTAAAGAGGGTAGCGACTTAGTAATTATACGTAGATAAGCTTTAAATACCAGTGAAGTTGGTATAAATCCGTTAGGGCTAATAATATCGTTAAGACCTTTTACCGCTATTTAAAACCGTGCCTTTTAGTTTATAAAGCTTTTGATTTATAATGTAGGATATCGTAGTTCTTTCGTAAGAGTATGTATACCTTTTTAACCTTATTAATACCCTAAGATGCTTTTATAAGGACTTATTTACATTAAATCCTTATTAACTTTATATTGGTCTCAAATTTTATCGTAATGAAGTTAATGCCGGCATCGTAAATTATCATATTTTGTAAAATAAGGTACATATCAATCCATAAAATACGTAATACTTTTTTTTTTTTCGCCGTAATAATTTTAATGAACTTGGTGCCGTAAAAAGTCGTAACAGAGTTTACGACGTATAATATTGGTTTTATATTTAGATAAAATAGGGTTACAAAGATTTTCGAGTTAAATTTTGAATTTTTTAACGTAAACTTAAACTTTCAAAGGGCTGAGGAATATGTTTAATAATAGTAGTAAAGGTGTTCAATTACCTTTAATGTTAGTAAATTTACATTTTCGTAACTAGTTGCCTTTATAATTTTATAAAACCTGTTAATTACCGTATAATTAAACCTTTAATATAGTTAACAAAGTTTTACCTCCGTTAAGTTTAACACTATTACTTTTGGTCTTTAAAAATAAAACTTAAGATACCTCTACTTAAGGTTAAGTAGAAACCTTTTGCCGATTTTAACATGTATTAGCTTATTAGTCTAAATATTAACGTTAACGCCGAGGTTTTTCATATCTTTAAGGCAAAGGGGGAAAAGGGTAGGAGATTTCAAAATATGAAAAACAATAAGGCTAATAACAGTTTTTACTGTCGTCGATCCCAGTAAAGATATCTCTTTCACAAAGCTAAAGCTAATTTTGGCCTTACTAGTATCCGCGTGGTTAAGTTCCGTAATAGTATTCTTATCCCTTCATAGCACGATATATTATGAATAGCTCTTTATGAAGTACTGTATTACCTTTGTATCCGGTATAATCCCGTAAAAAAATTGTTTCGCATACCGGTTTTAAATAATTAGAAGGTATGTAAGGCTAAAATCTTTATCGTTATGACGGCGATAAAGGTTTTTACCTATAAGGCGGTACAGGAATACGTAGTCAGTTAATTATTACATGGCTTTCGGGTTAGTACCGGTGTTAACGTTGGTATCTTCGTGTTAGCCAATATCATTCGGCTTATTTTCCGTCTTTTTAACTTTACTTTCTTTAAATTATGTGATACGCTCCATATAATCCTATTTTAAGGCAAAGGTGTACTACATGTAATATATCACCTGTTTTACGTTACGTTTGATGGTAGTGTAACCGGTTAACTAATAACCTTATTTACCGTAAATGTAATATGTTTTGGCATTTAATTTAAACTTATTTAATCGACTTAAAAAACTTAAGGAGGGTAAATACCCTCCTTCATAGGTAAAGGCCCGAACCCTTTATTAACCGTATTTTCTGGGTCTTCCGTACCGTCGATTAATGTAATACGAATTAAAAATATTTTTTTCGTTACTAAATTCTGGAAATTATGGGTATATATCAGTTGAACCAAAAACTCAAGTATTTATGGTCGTCAATAAGGAATACAATTTGTTAAAAAAAAACCCTTTATAAGTGGTATTAGAGTATTATAAGACGTATTCGAACTTTTTATAGCCCTTAACTGCTTACCGAACCTATTGGTGTAAGGTGACTTCACTAACTCCTACGTTTCCTATTATCTGTTGGCAAAGTATTAACCTGTTAAATGTATAATTTAAAAGGTTTATTTTACTTTCCGACTCTTTTTTATAATTTAATATAAAAGATTACTTGATAATATTTCAATACATATGGTATTAGGCAAGGTTAATATCGTATTTGAAATGGCCCTTTATACTATCGTAAATTTCGCAGAAAGAAATATAATTCGTAAAGTATCAGAGGTAATAATCCTTAACTTAACTGGTAAGGATTTTGGGAAACAACAAGTGAAAATCTAGTAACTTAACTTTTATTTGATAGTAAATGTTAAAGAATAGGCGTAACTTGATTTCGTGGAGGTTATATAGTTTACCGTTATATTTTTCTTTGCGTCCTTCAATCTTGACGAATGTGGTGATTTCCATACAATCCGTATCCTTTTTAAAGACGCGTTGAGGGGGAAGTATAATGTATTAATTATAATCCTCGTTTAACTAAGGAAAAGATTTAAGTTGTTAATGGTATTAGTAGGTAGGGTAGTTACTTTTAGCTGAGTTTAAAGAAAAAAAGCTAGTGGTCGTATCTATAGTAGGTTAATGTATGAATCCGGTTTTTCTTTGACATAGCTGCTGAAATTGAACGTATTGAAAATCTTAGGGGAAATGAGCCTGGTAGTGTTCGTTATGAGAAAGTTAGCGATAATTCTTTTGGTGTTAAAAGGTTCGGCGAGGCTCCTATTTAATAAACTAGTAAATCTAAAGGTATAAGGGGTATAGATCCATCGGTTTCTTTTAGGCAGGTCCTTATGAACGTATATATAGTCGTTATAGGTTACTATTGGCAGCAATTTTTTTTACCCTTAGCTAAGGTTTATTGGGGTTTTCCATTCGTAACGAATTTATAAAGTACGTCGGCGTAAATTAGCCTTTAACCTAACTTTAACCGACTTTTTTGTCTTTTTCTATATATTTAAACTCCAGTTCCTAAAGAATTCGACATAATCTTAAAAGGTTTTTTATACTTGTATCTTGATCGTTGTGAGTGAAGTCGAGGATAAAGTGGTCGAAGTAGTCAGAAAGGTGCTTGGGGGTAGAGTTTTTAGTAGTTTCGGTAAATCAGAGTTTTTCGTCGTAGTGTTTTTCGAAGGTACTACTAAGAATTTCGATTGCCTCCTTCCTGGTATAATTGGTAATAGCTTTAAACTAGGCGTTGGCGGAAGCCATCTTGGCGTTTTAGCTGGTGTAGGTTGTGGTGGTAGTGGACTTGGCAATCTTAGGGCGTAGGGACTTGGCGATTTAACGTAAAGTCGCGCGATGTGGCTTTTTTAACTTGACTTGGTGTTTTTGCTCGGAGAAGCGAACTTGACGATTCACGTAGTGAAAAGACTTAAAAAGAGTAAAGTAAGGTAAATTTTTAGTGTAGGAGGTAAGGTCGGAGGTTGTTATTAGTATAAATGTTATTTGGCGGAGGGACTTCGTCGTTTATTTTGTAGTAATAGCACCCATAGTATTATCAACTCAGCTGTTTGCCAACTTACCATACGTTGAAACTTCTAACAGTTAATCTTAACGTTTTTAAAAAAAATATGTGAAGATTTCTTGGTGTTTTCGATAATGGCAATACCATTACCACTTTAAAATACCTGTAAATAGCAGACATAACCTCAGGACCTTTCGTAAAAATCTTCCCTTTACCTTACGCAATTGTAAAGCATAACTGGAAAGTAGCCTTTTCTTTTACTTAGCTAATCTATGCTTAACCTAATAAACACTAATTAGTATTGATAGGCTTTAGACGCTACAACATTGTCGATTCGAATGGTCTTCTTCGAAGTAACAGTAGTATTTCAATAATCAGATGGTGAATGCATTGTTTTAGGTTTGGCAGACCGCTAGCCGGTCTGCACTGTAATTTGTATGGCCAATTGCTTGGCTCGTACCTTAGAATGATGTGCAGCGTACTGCACTCGACTTACACCCAATGCAGTAAGTTTGCACAAATCAATACACTTGCAGTACGATTAACTTTACTGTAAATAAAGTTGAACTACTGCACTGCATGCAATACCATTACAATACTGTTCCAACACGTGATATAATATAAGTATATACGCAGTTAGTAATCGACTTACAGCGAATCTTTTTATTGGAGTTGTTATAGGAACTACGTGTTATTTATCCTTTAAAAACAGTAATACTATGTATTAAACCACTTTAGGAATTCATTAAAACAAGCGTTTATTAGTTATCAACCCATTCATCGAATTTTAAACCACAGTTAGGTATAAAGTCGTAAATATACAATCTATATTTATGAGTAACGTAAAAAAAGGAATTCAGCCTAATAGATATGCAAATCAACGATACCCTTTTCATTAAAACGGTTGGGTTTATAATATCGGAATAGTAGGCGATTAAAGATTTTAAGTTTTGAAATTAGAAACCGATTATTACTTTGGTGGAAAATAGTTAACTTAACTTTAATAAATTGTTAATCCATATACTTAGTATTAATACCGGTTTTAATTTTCTCCAAAAAGGCTAAGATATTAATTTGCCTACAATCAACAAGACTAACGTAACTAAAGCCTAACAATACCTATAATAGCGTGCTCATAGTAGTTATATTGCCACTTTATACCAATTGGAGGCCTTCTACTACCTATCCATATTGATACAAGTATAGAACCTAGAAGATAATAATTTTAATCACCTTACTAGGAGGTTGAAGTGATAAGTGCGAAACTTAAACCAAGGAATTAATATGGTTGTAATCGATCTATCGAGGGCTAAATTAATGATTTTTATAATTAGGTCTTTTATAAATAACACCTACCTGTTTTTGAAAATCGGCTTTTTAACAACCCTCGCTAATAGGGATAAACAGAAGAATTAATTTAGTATTATCAGTAGCCTCATCTACTAAACCTTTGTTAAATACAAAAAAAATATATGAAGTATGTTAGCTTCGGGTATTTACTGAATAATAGTAGGCTTTGATATAGGTATAGGACTGTGAGAGACCCTTAAAGTTATTACTACACAGTTGAAAATTCCTCCTATCCCGGTAGTAATTTGTATCGATTCAAAAATCCTATTCGAATCCCTTCCAAAACTCGGAACCATTAGTGAAAAACGCCTGATAATCGATGTAATAATACTCCGTAGGGCCTACAAAGGAAGGAAGACGAAGGAATTCTGGTAGATTAATGGGGAAAATAATTCTACTAATATTATAACGAAGGTATCGCTAAATAAGTCCTTTAAAAGGTTTGTAGACAGTAATAGGCTAAGTATACACATCGAGAGCTACGTTAATAAACCACCCGGCAAGGCCAAATTACGTGACGGCGGTTAGGGATATGTTAGCGAAATGAAAGACTGTCGAGGGATGAATGAAAGCAACTTATTTGACTAGCATAGTTGAAGTGAAGGTTTATATAGGTGTGTGGTGGAAGAACTTTTTATAGGAGTCGATAAAGTCAAGTCTCGAAGCCGTAGGGTAATTAACGGTAATAAGGGTTAATTTAAGTGCAAATAGGTGTAATTTGATGTAAAAGTCAGTTAGAATGAATAGGGGTTTAGCCAGTTGGCAAGGTCGTGGTTTAACGTTTACCAGAAAAGATTGGTTAACTATACTAACATACGTACATAGAAATAAAAAGCCGCCAATGTTGGAATAATAATATTTGCAATACAGTTGGTCAACTTTACTCACAGTAAAGTTAACTATACTGACTGCAAGTTGAGTGTATTGTTTCGTGTGGGCCTACTGTATTAGCTGCAAAGCAAGTACACTATATGCCCACTTCACACTAGGGCATGGGCCAAGCAATTGACCATACAAATTACTGTGTAGACCGGCTAGCGGTCTGTCAAACCTGAAACAATACCTCCACCACCTGACTACTGCAATACTACTGTTACTTCGACCAATCGAATCGACAAACGTTGCAACATCTAAAGCCCTACCAACACCTTATATATTAATCGTCATTATCTTTATTATTATATCTTTAGCATGATAGCTTCTAAGATTCGGTTATTAAAAAAAATAAGGGCGAGAAAACAACAGGCACTATTTTTTGTTATGGGAAGTGACGATGGGCACTAATATAATCATACCCAATGGTCCGTATTATCGTCGGGTAAACAATTAGCTCTTCCATAAACCCAATACGAATCGTCGTCGTCAATCATCGTCAATCATCGTGAACACCGTGAATCCTCGTTCTTCCAAGGGGCCGGAAAGGGGTGCGGGTCCATTGCTTTGCGTTTCGAGGACCAGGTATTCTTGCCCCCAACATGTCTACAATGTGGGTAGTCATGGCCGGCGTGTAGCCAGTTAGGCCCCATGGAGACCCTATTCGTTCCCCCATGTACCCATTCGTTCTCGCACCCACCCACCAACTCTTGGGCCCTTGTGCCAGTTCTTTGCCGCGAGAAGTCGTCCGTGATACCTCAGACGCCTAGGTCCACAGTATTGACAGCAAGCCTGTACGCCTGCCACTGCGCTCGTCCCG